>JAODTR010041744.1:0-42947 GCA_025399935.1 Amblyopsis rosae | reverse complement strand
GCCATCAGGACCACATCATCTGCAAAAAGCAGCGATGAGATCCCCAGGTCACCGAACCGCAACCCCTCCCCACCATGCCTCGATATCCTGTCCATGTCCATGAATATCACAAACAGGATTGGTGATAAAGCGCAGCACTAACACTAACACTTTGTAAGACTGATTTCAAAATGTATTATTTCTCCATTATATTTTATTGCACTTTTATAAACCTTATTCGTCTATAACCTGTTTGCATTTGCTAACACAGGCTCAACTCACATACCTTGGATAATTAGCAGACTTATCAAATCCCCATTAACTTTCTAACACAGAATGCCTCACAATTGATTTGTTTCTATCAAACACTCAGGTCTGTCATTGATTCAAGTGTATTGATCAGCTATGATTATTGCCAAAGTGATCTCCTCCACTGCGTTTTATGGTTTAAATGGGACCTCTTTTGGTCAGGTACGTCTGCCACCAGCTAATTAACAGACAGTGAAATCCCCTAGACATTCCTACTGTTCCTGAAGTACAGCGTGAGAGAGTTGCTGGATATGATCACAGCTCCCACTTAAATAAGCCTTTCAATGTAGGTTGTGTTGCTATATGAGTGGGGGGTCAGCTCCCACTCAATCTATTTGACCTAACTTAATAGGCAATTATTTGTATTAAACACCAACTGAAACAGAATCTTCAGCTTGAAGATAGAAAACAATGTCTAAATGAAAATTGACAGATATGGGGCTTCACGTAATTTTCTGATGGCCTGACATTGATTTCCTACATCAGCGGTTTATGGCTGATGATTTTGAGAGTTGATAAGAGCAGCCCTTAACTTACAGAATTCCTGAGAGTAATAACAAGTAGACGATATGCCTGAACACTACTTACAACAACATACTAAATAAAGAAAAATAACTAATTAAAAATAACAAATTCTAAGTCAGGAAATGTACAGTATAGAGGAAAAAAATTTGTGGTTTCAAAGCCAAATGACACATCGTCATGACATGTCTTTGAGTGTCTTGACATAACATCACAGACAGACAGACACACCTAGAGTCAAAGCTACACAGTGAATCAATCTACTCAATGATATTGCCACATTAAAAGGTGTACAACCACTGCTTGTTGCCAGATGTGCAACAACCAACACGTGTGCAGACCTACAAACATCAGCTAACCTTCCACCATAGCAGCATAGCACCATAACTGTGGCTGTACTGTCAACAACTCCCAACTGCATCTCCTTCATTGGTCAGTCAAGTTTATATTGGCTTTTGAAGACAATTTTCAAGGGTTTTAGTGATTGCTCCCAGAACCTTTTTAGAAATATGTAAACAACATTAATGCAGTTGTGTGGGCCGGGATAGTCACTAACAGAGCATGGGAGCTGAGCTTATCAGCAAAACGGATGAGCTTCACCATTTGAGTCATTGCCTATAACTGAGCTGTTTATAAACCTTAGTATGATCCAAGATCATTTATATTTGTCTACTATCTGATATGAATCACATTTATCACACTAACGCTACAGCTCCTATAAATTTGTCTAATAATGCAAGATTTCTGTTATTGGAAATTGCACTGCATGGGAAGATGCAACATTATGACTGAATCCACAAGTCTACATATGACGTAAGACTAAAGCCACACTCACGTATAGCCTACAGTAGGCCGTACACCGGTAGACTACATCTGACGTTAGTAAATTAGGTTATGAAAAAATAGACTTATTTGAAAGTATAGTGTAGCATACAACTGTGTAGGCTACTAAATGCTATCTTTAAAAACGAAGAGATAGCTTAATGTTACAACATCAAATTGATATTAGCCTATTTCTCACATTATCAATAAAATCAACTATTTAACCTTTTCAAATCATAGTAGCCTATTTGGTATTTGACAGATACTTGTGCTGCAGCCCCCAGTGCCTGTCCGGTTGTTTGGTGCAATGTTTTTACCCACATGCATCTCCTATACCGCCAGTAGCATAACATCTGTGGTTTTGACTAAGAGCCTACATCAGTGTCAGTGTCACTGTCAACCGTAGGTAGAAGACAGGGTTTACAGTGTAGACTACTTGTGTTAAGCTTATACTGTCCAACGTCCTGCATTGGCTTCGGAATTGCGTCGTAGGATGGTTGAGACCATGCAATAGATAGGCTTAAACAAGTGGACGCAAGGCATGGACTTCACCGACCACTAAATCCACCCGGCTAAAAACGATTAGCAATGAAACTCCATATCCACAAATAAATGTGTAGATGTCTTACCTGTTCTAGAGATCTCTAGCCGTCGTGAATGGGTTGCCATTTTATAGCGTTTCACTTTGGAAGCCCAAAATATCGATTCCGGTATGGTTATTGGTGATTTGTATGTTCCGCAGCAATCTGGAGTTTCCAACCTTCATCTGATGAACGCGATATTTCACACATTTAGATAATCGGAACAGATCCCCCGATTCCCTGTATCGCACAGTTCATGTGCAGAACAATACAGCCTCTATGCGCTGTGGGCCGGCTGTTGTATTGTGTTAGCGGCTTGCTGAGGTTTCTGGTTGTGCAGAGTCCTCTCCTCGACGTTTGTGGTGTGGCCTGAAACCAGGAATGACTGGGTAATGCATGAGACAGCGACATCATTCGGACACTAGGTGTAATGGCACATTATGTAAAGTGCGAGCAGCTGGGATAGTGTGCACTAACCCTTAAACCACCAGGGTCGCGAAGTTAAAATCCGTAACCGAAGACAAAATACGCAGAGTAGACCTATAACCTACACCCCATATTTTAGGGACATTTAAAATAGCATACTTTTCCACGATTAGAAACAATAATACAATTATCAACAACAATAAAACAAATAAACAAACAAACACACACCTATTCATTTATTTTATTTTTTTCTATATGCTGTTCTTGCTGGTCTTATGAAATGTGTGTGCAAGGTGCTGGAAATGAATACAGGCCTATATTATTGGTTTATCCATAGCTTATGCATCCAATTATGTTGCGTGACTGTTCTCATTTTTCAGACATAGACAGAAATGCTCACACTCATAAACATAAACATAAACATACCAAGATCATGCATTTAATCAGGCTAGAAAGACTGATATATTGTTTGCTACAATATTTTAATAGTGGAGAAAAAAGTGGAAAACAAATGTTTTATTATTATTTTTCATACTCACATATCCATATTAACCTATATTCAGTACTAATTGTTTTACATACGCTAGTTTATTGGAACCTCTTGCAAAAAATAAAAACAAAACGTAAAAAGAGACAGACACTAGAGGGCAGCACAGTATAGTATACTTGGTCAGAAATTTGATGGAAGAGCTGTTTTAGACTTCAACTTGCACAATACACATTCCAGTAAATGCTTTATTATGAATGTTTCATGTAGCCTTAAATGTTTTGAATCAAGCATAGCCTACCTACACCATATTATAAACTATATAATTGAACGTTTTCCAATTAGGCTATACCATAAAGCATTACTGCATTATGCTAACAAATTGCATAACAATTATACAGAACTCATCAACATAATGAATCAGCTTTTCCAAGGAAAGACCCTGCCCTCATAGCATAGTGTTTTCCAACAGCCCTGGTCCTGGGGGTCTAACTTTCCTACATGTTGTAGGTGTCTCCTTGCTCCAACACCTGATTCAAATGCTTGTGGGTTCCTGTTGAAATGGGTCTATTGGCGTCATATGCTATTCTAATTTTTTTATACTGATTGCATTTATAAGCAACATAAAATGTACCATTCTGAAGTACTCTAGCCTGTGTATACAAAACACATTTTTTCCATTTCCAATTTTAAATTGTAAGATCTTACTCATCACTGTATTTTATATGACAAAGTTGGCTGGCCTTCCTTAACCACATGTAGGCTCAGCCACTGGTATATCTTTATCTACAAGGCACTGCTGGGTATTTTGCCATCTTATTAGTGTGTTTTTATTCTTTTTAATAACAGCATGTATTCTCTGCGTTCACAGGACTTACTTTTGCTAACAGCACCTATTGCTCGAACAGAGTTAGGCAAAAGGCCTTTAAATACTCTGCCCCCTTCAGCTTGGAATGCCTTGTAAAGGAATTAAAAAATGGGATATCTTGTCAGTCGTTCGCTCGTCATTTTAAGTCACTTATAAAATATGTTGTTACTGATTATTTTACCTGTAAATGTTTTTAGTATGCATTTGTTTTCGGAAGCTGGTGTTTTATTATATATGTTTTATATGTATTATTGTTGTTTTGTTATTGTGTTTTTGATGTGAAACTGTTACCTGTCTATACCCAGCATGCTCTTGACATTTTTTTTAGAATCTCTATGAGTCTATTCCTGGTAAAATAAAGGTTTAATAATAAATATTCAGCGTGTTTAAAACTATGTGTCTGTATAGGATTCGTCATGGTTTAATGTATTTTGGAGATGTGCTATCTCTCATTATTCTGATGAGTGTCTCTTGTTTATTGATTGCTGTAATATATGGTATATTAACACCATTAGATTATTATTATTTTTTTTTTGGACAGACATCAGGGGAGTGGCCAGAACTGTTCTACTGGGGTGGCCAGGTAGGTCCAGTCATTTTATTAGGGTGGTTGGCAGATTATGACAAAAGATATATAAAATCTTTCAAAGATTATAGTATCTTATTTATTGTAAATAATAGGTATCCCTGCTTTATTGGGTAGGCATTATTTTTTATAAGCTACATCTTTATTCACGTCTTTTTGTAAACAAATATTTTTTAGGTTATGTCCAAAAATTGACAATGACAAGTATTAACAATGACGTGAATTTACTATAGTAAATCTAAAATAAATAAATAGTTTTACTATAGTAAATTGTTCATGATAATGCCTCATTCTATTCCTGCTGCTTCTATTCTATTGACTCTAACGCAAAAAGCCTAGTGGAGCAATACCTATTTCTGTGTGTGGAGCACTAGAACTCTGTACCGTATATATAGGCAGCAATGCATTGTGCGTCTCATCAATGAAACTACACACAAACCTACGTGTGCTATGAATTCTAACACAAGCGTCTTCGCGAGAGCATCCTGATCTCACATCACAAGCTCCTATTTCATACTTGCAGCGAACGTCAGAATGGTTTAACACAATCACACCTCATCATCAATGAAATCACACATCATTTAATGCTGAAATAGAGACAGTCAGACCTAAATAATGGCATTTCATCTCACACATCGCAGCATCACATTACAAAGTTAGAAATCAGTAAGCTACTGTATGTGATTGTAATTGTAACTGGTCTGCAACTGAAATAACCCATCTAAAGCAACATAGTAGGTAAACCCATTGCTTCCAAGACCTTAAGCTATACAGCCAATATAACACATTGTGAGAAATGTAAAATTGACTGTCATATATTATTTTAAAAGTAAATATCCACAATGATCTTCCATTAGGAAAATGTGTTACAAGGTAAGGCCTATAACTGTCAACTTGATTCATAATTGCTTTGATGGCTAACATAACTGTGATTACTGTGTGATAACTATGACCATTGCATATACTGTAGGTTAGTAGTGACGTAACGTCTAGAAGTATTTCATTCAATTAGGCTTACTAGGCTATTTGCTATTGGCTGTGTGGGGCCAACATGACCATTCATGGAAAGCAAGTTGTACATGACCACCACAGTGTTTCCTAATGCTCACTTGTTTAAACCAAAGCTGACCGGTGTGCCACACGTCAACAAATAAAAGACTGCTAGGAGAAGTAGACAGGTGACTACTACTGAGCATAACTGGTTGTTGCTTAGCCCTGTGTTTGGAATTACCTTTGACGGTAAATGTCTCAGCAAAAAAACAACTGAGACAAGGCTACTATGAAGATGGCAAACACGTGATCATGTGAACGATGTGTTCAATGCATTGGCCTGAGCCAATGTTCGTCATGCATGCGAACATTTTGCAGGAAGCATGTTATTTTGTAAGTATTGGCTACATGGATTGGATTGAAATGCATAGTTATTTCTTAATGTAAAATGCTAGTATGCTATGTAACTTGCTATGTAACTTGTGAGGGGTGCCAGTGGGGTGGCAAGCGATTGTAATGGGGTGGCACTGGCCACCCCTGGCCTCAATTTAGCTACACCCCTGACAGACATGTAATAGAATATCCCCTCATTCCCCGATGAGTCCTGATTTTATAGGTTGGTCGGTCGGTCATGTAAACATATTGGAAAAAGTAAATGTACCAAATATAACACAAGATAAGGAAGGGAATTTTATTGGCTTGCAAAACAATTGCAAATGTCTATTTTGGAGCATTTACAGATTGAAAGTAAGATGTTTTTTTACTGTTTAATCCAGTAGGCGTAGGTAAGTGGATATATATATATACTTTTTTGTTTTATCTCCAGGCTGGTCTGTTTACCTCAGGTCAAAGAGATTCATACTACATGAAACAACACTACTCCAGAGTGATTAAGTTAGGTAGTTTATAAAAGTTATTAACTGAACACACAAAAAAGCAAAAGCCTGATTAGATCTGGAATTCAAGAGCAATACTTTCTTCAAATAATTTCCTCTCCTAATGTAAGGTGGCAGGTACATCAATTAGCTTCACCTCTGCAGGAGTATACATGGAATAAAGGAGGATGGATGGCCTTACAAAGAACCTGTATCTTGAAGAAATTAGGAGGTATACTGACAGCCAACAGATGTACTTCAGGGGCCAGACTTCACTGCTACCCAGTATACCCAAACAGTCATGTGGTGCAATTAATTTAAATTAAACAAGAACACATGAAAATACCCTTTATGCTTAATCTTTGCATGACCATGCTTTCCTCTTGACAGCTTTGGCCAAGAAGTGACATAAACTTTAACAAATGATTTTGGAAGATTAGAAATATTCATGGACAGCTGTTGTGACTCAGAGATATCTACAAGATTGTAGATGGGGCCCTTTCAGTTAGATGGGAGAAAACTGCTTTTTCCAAGTGAACATTGTGACTGCTATTGTACACAAGAAAAAAAAACGAAGAAAAAAAAAAACCTGTATCTAAGAATATATAAGAAAACTGCGTCAGCGTGTGTGCTTCAAAATGAGCAATGAACCAGAGGGTATTATGTGAAGTAATGATGCTGAAAAGGTGCTGCTACACTTCAGAGCTGCAGGCTGCATTTGATCAGCGGGGTGATGAGGCTTCAGAGACTGTGCCAGTCTCAGTGGGCAGCCAGGCTATGGGTCTGTCTAACAAGACAGGCCTTTGTAGTGAGACCTATCCTGTGATTGTACCTGGTACAATGTGCTGCTTTGATCCATCGGTCAGCTGAATTAGCCAAAGGTAAGTGATGTTTATCTGATCAAATTATACTCAACATTATGAGCATAATGAATGCTGTCTGATCTTTGAATGCTACCATAGGGTGGAACACACCAATGACATATAATTTATAAACATATATCATAATAATATGAACTCTTTTACTAATTTTAATATAGTAGTTTTACCATTATTCAAACATATGATGAGCATATACAATTATTTTATATAAGCTTAAAAACGCTATATTTCCATTCAGCGAGGCACCTCAAAGGATGCATATTTGATAGATGAGGCTACATTTTCTGTTCCTCCCAAAGGACAGAAAGGAAGCTAGGTTGTCCCTCCTGGGAGTTGCCTGTTTTGTTTTATTTTTGTGTTTTTTTTTTACCAGAAACATGTCGTTCCCAGGCTCGATGTCATACTGTTCCAATGCAGAGTCTGGAAAGTTCTCCACCTGCTGTTCATGTCAGTGATGATCCTAATATAGAATGGGAGGAGAAAGCTTAAATCTTGGGCGGACATTTCCCAGCACGATAACTGTTTCCAATAGTCATTCTCCAGTGGGTTCTAGATTAGAGAAACATGTCTCTCCTGATTGCAGTAATTAACTACTTTGCATTCATATAGTTTCATATACAGTAGCAGCTACCGCCTACTGTATACAGAGAGTATTACCCATTTCCCCTAAATGGAATAATTGACTCAGACTGTATTTGTCTGATCTTGCAGCTTCTCAGGAGAAAAATCATATGCCTCAAGGCTTTCCGCAAAATAGAGATCATCAAAAGAGGATTGTGGAAGAGCACACCAAGACATGAAAGAAGGATGGCCTCTCACTCTGTCAAGAGATGACCCTTGATGTAATGTGTATTGCGTACATACACACTCACACATATGTAAATATGGTTTAATTAATACTGTCGTAGTTGAAGTATGTTTTTATTAGGAAAGAAACATGCAATCACATTCACAAACTCATCTGAATACTATATTTACAGCAATTAGCAGACACTTTAATTGTAGCTAAAGCAACAAGCTAGCTATCTTATTAGCCTGCTAAGCATTATTTAGCAATGTATGCCAACATGGTCAGTGGCTAAGGCACCAAGGTGGATTCTGAAGAGGTGAATCTCGAATCTCCTGTGGAAGCTGTGGGTGACAGACACTCTACTGACTCCTGGAAGGCAGACAAGTATCCTGTAGCTCACACAGGCTGGACTACACAAAGGATGCAGGGTTGCATGTGCATCCGTTTCGCATAGCATAATTAGTAGCCTATGGTTACTAATTAAAATAAATGGAACATTTTAAATTAGCAAATAAAGCACTGCACTATCATTACACCAGAAATTACAGAGATATGAATGACAATGCTAACAGCCAATGAAAATTAGTATTACTTCCCGAAAGTCTGAGAGTCCAGTGTTGAGCTTACGAGGGTACCGTATATGTATGAGACGTTCAGCACAGAGTTGCTTATATGTAACATAGTGCTAATGAACGGAATAGGCTGAGACTACATGTGTATAGGCATATGCTTTTTCCGAACATGATATGAATATGAGTCCACTTCATTGTGATTTGATGCTAAACTATTCTTCTCAGTTGTCACACACGTTTACATAAACACCCTGTTCAAAATGGACGGCTGTAAAAATACTTATATACTGTAATCACACAATGTTAGGTCATGCATGGTAACAACCTAACATTACATTTGATCAAGCAATAACCCTATCTAATCGATCACCAACACTTCTTCTAGCTATGTTTTGTTCTTTACAGTGCAGTATGGGCTGTGAGAGGTGCTGAAAGCTCTCCTTTATGAAGTGGTTCAGTGACCCTCAGATAGTGACCCCAAGACACCTGACCACCAAATAAAACACTACTCCACATCCATTTCATTAGTTGTCTTTCAACACAGGACTTGAAGTTTCCTCTTAATTCTACTTAAAGAGTTGCTGATAGGTTTACCCTCTGAAGCTACAGATATTCTAGCTAGCTTTCTGTTGGATAAACACAAAGTGTCAAAAGGATCTGTTTCATTAACTCACACAGAAACATCACAAGAGGTAGTGGATTTCAGCAGTAAAAACTCATTATGAATATTTCAAACTACATGATTTAGTTTGAAAGTATCATAATATAATGTACAATACAATATGATGACATTTAGAAAAACAATACCATATCAATATAATTGTAATTAGCTAATAAAGCTATGAAGATATTGATACAGTAATATAGCAGAAAATATACTGTATAGGTGAATACTTGCTTTTGGGGTGTGTTGACAAACTGACCACTATCCTGCAATTTAAAAATGTAAACTAGAAAGCTGGCAGAGAAGTGTGTTCTTATTTATCTTGGCTCTATGCTTATCAGTGGAGATTGGAACTGTTATGAGAAACATTCTTTGTGGGTGGCCCAGTGTGTATTTGTGCTCGTATACAGTAGGTCATGGCTGTGGAGTTCTGTCTTATTTTGTTCGGTACTCATACTGTACTTTAGCTCCAGTCGAAATGATGTATATTTATATATCTAAACAGTATGAAATATTAATAAAATGACAACATAAAGCTTGTGTTTAGGACTATGTTAGAATTCTACAGTTTTATTTATCATGTAATAGTTTTGTGGCATGTGTCCACGTAGTGGTTCTATAAGTATACGTCTTCTATAGTGGTTCTATAAGTATATGTCTTCTATAGCGGTTCTATGTAGCAAATGATTTTGGGGAGTAAAGAAAGCCTCCCTTAGTTGTGTGCACTTTAACCTGAACTTTCAGCGCCTGACGTAGGTGGATGTGGCTAGAACAAAGGATAATGGTCATGATGACAAGTCCTAGTGCTGTCTCACTGTGTGGCATGCAGTCCGCTAAAGGCCTGTCCTGATAGGCGCGCGCACACACACACACACACACACACACACACACACACACACAGGCACAAGCTCGTGTATGCAGACTGTAACATTACTTTAGCCCTCAATCAAAGCACCTTGTCAGGCTCTGCCAAGATCAGCTCGGTTTCAAGGTGAATAATTCGCCCTGTGAAAAGACATGGGAGCGAATCCCATTTTCAGTGTTTTGTCATTGGTGAATATGTTAGCAATCAGTGACAAGGCTAACTGGAGACCCAGAATGTAACCTTTTTCAGGGGCCTTGAATTACAAAAGGCCAGCGCTTTTGTTCTCTAAAGATAGCCATTGTGGATGGATAAAATAATAACTGATATTGATGTTTTTATTTTCTTCTGCATTATCTAAATTCAGTAGCCCATGCTACTGAAAAAAGTTAAATTATAGTACGTATGTGTCCAAAGACTTAAGGAATCTTATAAAACAAAAATAAATGTTACTTAATTGGCTGCCAGCCAAATGACTTGCAATAAAAACACATTTTCTACAGAGTAGAGAAAAGGGAAAACTTGAAATATCATATTGAAACATCTTAAGAAAATAATGTCACAGATGCATTGTTTGATCTAATGCTACATTCCAGATAACTCAGAAGTCGAGAATGTCCGACCTCCTACTAGAAAGTAGTAGTCTGCAATGCCACTCAACATCAGAGTTCCTATGTGAATCTGGGTCAAATCAATCTACCCTGACTTCCTGGTTTGACGTCACACAACAGTGTCACATATGTAAAGGGCACCATCAACAAAGGTAAATGATGTCAAAATACTTTATGTCGCCAGTGTTATAAGGGTACGATCGGCCATGTTTTGTTTACATAGCATTGTGCACCTGGAACGCTTTGAGGTCATAAATGGGTAATATCTGACCTCCGAGCTGTCTGAAACAGCATTACTATGATAATCTATTATTGCAAGACCTACCTCAAACGCAATCAACTTTCTAAGTGACAGAAAGATTATCTTCTCAAATAACATAATGCAAATACAAACACAATACAAATAACCTTTATAGTCCTCTGACCTGCTACTTTCTGCTGTTGCATTTCAGAACAACTCCCAGCTAATGAACATCGACTCGCTTGATGACAAATCGCGGAGGCAGAATGTGTGTAAGGTCGTCATAAAGTGGGCCCAGGGGTGACTGCGGCTCTGAGAATGTGAATCTGCTCTGTTGTGCAGTCAGGCAGACAAAGAGCCGGGGGGCCGCAGCCATCAGCAACTGTGGGACACTCTAAGCGTCTGGTGACAGATCTGTTGGGATGCATGACCACTTTACACTGGGCTCCCTGTGTGTGGAAGTCCCCGAACAGATCCATGGTGTTTTTACTGCAGACTTAGTGCGCACCTCAGGAATTCCACCGTGGTTCTGTCACACGAAAAACCTGATCGCAGATGCTTCTCCACAGTTAGGTGTTTAATCGTCTGTGATGCAAAAGGGTAGAAAGGCAGCCTACTGTTTTTCTTTTCCCTTGAGGCTACTGATTCATGGCATCTGACATTGAGGAAGCTGTTTGGTTACAATACGATGGTAAGAGTTGACAGGGTTGAATTGATAGCCCGTGTCAGTGGTGGAAGGTTGTAGAAAATGACAAGAAAACATTTCAGGCAAGAACGGACAATGTTGTGTTCATTTCATCCTCCTCAGTTGAAGAAAGCCTAAAAGCTATGAATCCTGTGTGGTTGAATTTAGACTGAGGGCTCTAATTTCCAGAGGGCGCAAGGTTTGTAGTAGTGCTAATGCAGACATAGTGAAAATTAAGTCTGCACAAGTGTGTTTTTTCTGCGCATTATAGGGTGTGTCAGTCAAAATGAGTTTGTGCAGTGCTAGTTTGGTGTCAAATCAAACCAAATACTAGGCTAGTATCTCAGCCTGGTGCAATGTGTAGATGTTGGCGTTGTGTGGTGGTTCCCGGACTTTAGGCGAATGTGCACTATAGACTTATGCAATACCACGTCACTTTGTGGATGTTGCGATGGCCTAGTTCATGAATCACTAATGACTAAACTTTAACCTTTTAATAAATCACAAAACAAAATATACATTTGTCTTCCAACACAAAACAATGGGTGTCATTACGTACGGAAGTATTGGCCACACTTTAGATCCACCTGAACTATACCTGGAAACTTTTATAATCAATGTAGACTATATCTGATGAAAATATTACTTTAAATTGAAAAACATAGACAATACAAGTAAACCATACAAAAAAGTTAGTATAATCACATTAGAAAGTACAATATATTTTATAATGCACTGTTGCATGTGAAATTAAATGTACTTCACTTTACAGCATTACAGGAAGTCCATATTAAAAGCGCAATGCAAAATGGAACTTGTGCATTTTTGTTATGATACATTCACATTATGCAATGATGCATGATGCTATGGACAAACCTCCACATGTTCTCTAGACCTCCAACTGCCAATACAATTATGTTGGAACTTCAAAAATGGCGTTTACACATGCAACATGAACTAAATCTGTTTCGATATATCAGGCACCACAAATTTGTGAATTTCTAAGGTGTTAACACAGTACTTTAATCAACCATGTAATAAAATAAAATAAAAAAATAAAAATAAACAACATGTAAAATAATAAATATAGCTAATAGTAAAAGTTAAAAAATCATTACAAAAGATGCTACATAATCTCCACTTAGAAACATTTGTATCTTTAGTGTTAGAAGCTTCATCAAAATGCCAAAATGTAGCCATATACATCTTGTTTTACAATGTCTTTCCCCTCCAACTGTTCCAAATCAGGCTTTCTTCTAAACATCCACATTTTGACCCGAGAACTGTCTTTGTCAGGCAGCCCTTCATGTAAAAACACATTATGTGGAAGTATGGCAGCCTCTGGGTACGTTTGTGGAATTCACCGTTTGCTTGGCGGATGAGAGAGAGAGCTTGGAGGTACAAAAGGAGGTTGTGCAGAGTTCATCTGCAGGTAAGGCTAACCTGAGAGGGTGACCCTAAGCTGTCACTATTCTCAAGCTTCACATCTCTCAATCAGCACCCGCCTTGACATACCACTCAAACTGTAAACCAACGGGTGAATACTGAGATAGAAGACACAAAGATTAATTAATGACGAAACATCGTTCTCCTCCACTTGATTCTCCTTCTTCTACGGGTTCAAATACAATGTATCAGCGTGAAACACAGTCGGACTGTGCCCGTCTTCGAGAAGATGGAAGATCCTTTTTCAAAGAGCATCTCAATGCCGCCTATTATTAGGGGTGATTTTAAAGCTGCCCAGATGATCTCTATTAATAACCTGTGGGATATGACGTGACCTGGTGAGAGGCTGAGAATGTAATGCGTGGGCTCAGGTCAGCCTCACAGGTGCATCTGTGTGACACTGGGAATACCTCAGACCTGTCAAACGCCCTCTCATTACTTAATTAAAGGTGAACTCCCCGTCGAATGTGTCACTGCAAAGCCCCAAAATGTCCTCCCTGGCTCACTGTTAATGTTTTAAAGAATGCGCACTAGGGGAAGGGGATGTAGAGTGGAATGTCAGCCACTCGTCACTTATTAAGAGAGATATATGTTGTCAGATTTTCAAACCAAAGCAGCGTTCTTGTAATGCTGGTTTCAGGGCAAACGTTAAGAAGTTCAACTTGCTCTTGAATTCAAGATGGAGCCACCTGTCTGTTTTTTAAGACGACATTCTTTGGACATACTGCATGTCTGCTGATATCGTTTTATGTGTCAGCAGATCAAGGTCACATCTTCATGTTGGTTGTATACTGCTGTCTGCCCAGTAACCCCCCCCCCCCCCACACACACACACAGACACCTCTGCTTGTCTCTGCTGCCTAGGATTCATCATCGTGATTTATCCTCATTTCTTTGTGATTATCTCTGTCAGTGAAATAGGGGGCTTCAGGACAGTGACAGCTCTATCATTGTCCTCTGGCAAGAGCAAAGAAGGTGTGTCCTGAACCGCTCCTGGTCTTGGTGTACCGCTCCACTGTAGACAAACGTGAAATATGAGCAAAGATAATTTCGCTGCAGACAGGTGCTCTCAGAGCTATTGAGGACATAATTACCGCTCTGCCTTCAAATGTGCTACGTGATTTTACCGGTCGACATTTCACTTTTTCATGTGCAAAGTAGATTGTTGCCATGTACTGAAGGCTACAAATCTTCATCTCTTGCTGTAATGTAATTGTCATTTCTTGTTACGCTAAAAGGCAAAAATAATAAAGTGAAATTATAAAAATTACTATGAACATCAATTAAGTTAAGGTTAGCGAGCGCAGCTGTGAACTGACCTTGATCCACTCTAGCAAATTCTCTATTATAACACTCTTAAAAAAAATTTTTAAATAGTTTTTTTGTCTGAATAAAACCTAATTAGGAGACTGGCAACATTTGAGCAAAGTATACTAAAATATCTACAAGTACTGTAAACTCATAATTGTGGATCTCAGATATTGTCTTGAGTGTTACACCATATGTTAGCTGAAAGCATTTGGTTAGAACGTTTAGGATGAAACTACCAGAGACGGTAAAGTAATGACACTCCAGTCGCACTCTGTCTATAGAGTCATCATCTAATGAGCCTATGATGCTTGGGAGGACAGCGCTATCAATGCAAGTTCAGACACATTGGAACCCAATAGTGTGGAAAACAAAATGATACATCACCATAGGCTGCTGAAAGCATCTGCTGTTAATTGTTAACAACATAGTTTAGCTCTAAATGTCAGGTGTGTGTGTGTGTGTGTGTGTGTGTGTGTGTGCATGCATGCTTGTGTGTTTTTATGTGTGTGTGTGTGTGAAAGAAAGGGATGAGTAGAACATGTATATTGAGTGATGACAGGGGTATACACAGCTGCAAATCTGGGGGTTTGAACCTCAAGCTTTGAGGTTAGGATATCATAATATCCACTTTCACATATCCTGCCCTAACCTCTTCAAAGACCTTTTTATTGAACATTGTTGTGTGGCACGCATTTCACATATAAGCCTCCCTAATAATGCAAATAGTTCGATTTACGGTTAATATTTCTGTGCCTTCTGGTTGTTGAGTTAATGTGGCACTTCAAATGTTAACTGAAAGGTTTAGACTGATTTACTAAAATTAAATGAGCATCATTTAGAGTGAGAGTCAAATTATTTCAGATTTTACAGTTCTGAAATTAAGTGATCAATAACAATAACATGTATTCCCTAATAGGGAATAAATGGTGCAGCTGGATTGAACAGTGCTGTTTGTTTACACTAGGAGACGCTAACACTGCAGAAACTCCCTTTCCACTCTGCCAATGTCAGAGCAGTTGTTCTGGTTTAACAGAGAAACCGCTAGCAGAGTTAGCAGCTAACCTTAGCAGTTAAATCTGTAGAGTTTGTGAGCAATTTGACACAATGTATGTAGAGACACAGCAACCATCAGTGCATAGTGTGTAGGCTGCAGCATATTACAGTATTGACACTCATGAACATTTAAAGGTATCCTGAGTAAGTTTACCTCATGCATACAAACTCATTAAAATGTTAACACAGTTTGTCCACCCCCTTACTTTGCCGTAGATTGAAGAGCTGCTGAGGGAATACATTACAAGTTAAAATTGTAGTAAGCAATACCAGAGAAAGTTTGTCGATATTTGAACTCAACAAACAAATTCAGATCTTCCTTCAGGCTGGCATATTATGTGGTGCAGTCTGCACCACTTTTTTTCCAATTTATAAAACCAGGGCTATGGAACACCAGATTATTTTTCAGCGCACACAGCGAGTGGACTATAAAGAGATAATATCTGAATTTATTGGATTAGAATTGATAACCCACCTTTAAATTTAAATCCACCAACATGCGCACTGCAAAAATTATTTCTTACTCAGTGTGGTAATAGTTTTTTTTCTTTAAAATCTAGTTGGACTTGTTTATAATATATATCTTATCTATTGACTTTAAGAAATTAAGAAATATTATCAAGTGATTTCACTTAGCCAAATGTGCTTGTTTTAAACATATAAGCAAGCTCATAATATTTCTGTACTTTCTTGAGCATTTTCTTGAGCATTTTTGCATAATCTTACTTTGTATACCATTTAATGTAAGAATAGCCACATTATTTTGATTGGACAGTGTCAATAAACCCACAGGGATCAAACACTGCATGGGTAATCCTGTACCGTCACGGGTGGCGATAGCCGCCACTGGGGACAGTGAAAAAGTCTAAGTGGAACCCATCTTAACAGCTTCAATAGCTTTCTTCACACATTGACTAGTGAGGTCAGAGCTATTCAGGCCACATCTTCAAGAACCATATGTCATTTAACCTGGGTTAATCTGGGTCCCGCCCATTTGAGGGGGAAAGACAGCGTTTAGTATGCATCACATTTGAATGCGAACAAAGACTAATGAGGGTTTGTGTGTCACATTTGAGGGCCTGAGAGCTCTTCTGAAAGAGATCCCCGGTCGCCACGGAGAAAAATGTGACAAGCCGCTTTATCACTGCTCACCAGCCAGGGCTATTTGGAAAATATCACCCACTTTTTTAGATGTATTCTGCTTTGTGTGGGCCTAACCCAACATATATTGTTTTTTTAGCTTTCCTGCAGCCTGGAGATTACTCCGGATAGCCACATTATGGCGGCTCATTGTCAGGGTTTATTAAAACCCTTTAAAGGGCAAGGAACCATATTTGGTCACTTCCCTGAACATTCAAAATGGCATTGCCACGCTTCTCCGACATCTACTGTTATAACATCGAAATTAATAATGGTCGATGAAGTTCCCACATTATACAGTTGAATAGTTGTGCTGCATGATGAAATCTTTTTGTTTTGTTTTTTCTTAGGATATGGGGTTTATACATGTTGGGGTTTGGTTTTCACGGGCGTGAAAGCCGGGGCTTTGTTTGAATAGTTAATTAAATCTGTTCATGAAAAATGAAGACACCATATTTGATCATAAGAAGTGTATTTATTTTTAGAAAAGCTCTTTGTGTTTAGTAAGACATACATAGTAGTTACACTATTTTTATTATTTTTTTTAAACAATTCTTGCATTATAACTTTTATTATTTAATAATAATTATCTAATTATTTAATAGTGCAGCTGCTTCAAATAGTACAATGAAGCAGTTACCTAAGGGACTGGACTGGACTTTGACACGTGAAAGAAAGAAAACATGAAATAAATAAATAAAAAATACTAGTTTAGGTGGACAAAAGTTTAAAATGTTCTTAAATAATAAGTGCAATTATATCATTAATAAATATTCTTAAATAAATATTTTAACGTTTTTAAGTTTAAGTGTTTTTCTAATATTATATATATATATATATACACGTTTTGAAAAAAAACCAAAACATGCCAGAGTAGGGCAAGGAACCATATACTGTTGACCTCGATTTGCAACATAACAATGTTTCATTTTGAAATAATAATGTATTGTAATATACTCCATTAACACTCTAGGGTTGGAATTTTGAATTTCTAAGTATTTCAATGAGTGCCCTATAAAGGGTTTTAACAGTTGGTTAGAACTAGGATGGTTACATTAGTCAGTGTTGCTGTAGTATAGATCTACCATTTAATCTAACTCTATTTAATAAACTGTACATGTACACCCTAATAGACAATTTAATATTATTTACAGTATATTATATTTAGCTTTAGATACTGTAACTTAAAAAATGGGTTATGTTACAATGTTTATGTTACAGCACACATGTTCAACAGTACTGTATGTAAGTTCCATTAAATGTATGTCTTAATTTTAAAGGGTAAAATCAGTTTGTTATTCAGACAGTGAGAATGGCCCATCCGTCTGTCAAACTGTAATTCTATAGGCAGTGGGTGAGGTCATTAGTTAATTGGGAGTTATTTACAGAGCAGATGTGTGGCTTCACTATTATAGAGAAATACCATGTGTGGAACGAATGTCGACTTGGAAAGCAGCCAGCAAGAATCACACACCTTTCATGTGAAGAGATTAGATCAAATGTGATAGGAGTATTACAGCATTAAATAGCATTTAATCTTCTCTCCATATCTATTTCCATCTCTATCTCATATATCCTTGTGTAGTTCAAATGCATTCATAATGCATTTTAGATTAAAACATAAACATAATTCCAAGTACTGTATATTACTAAGGGAAAATACATTTTTCAATAACAACCAAAAGTCATAGTCAAACCACAACACATCCTCTAACCTACTCCTAACCCTATATGCTCCTACTGTATAATAATGTGCCTACTCACTGTAAGCTGCTTTGCTGGATTGTGACATATAGGGAGAATCTTTTCAGGTCTGAAAATGTATTTTGAGATGAATGCTCCTTTGCACAAACATAATCAGTTGGCACCTTGCCACATTTGATGTCAAAGGTGTATTTGTATTATCGGCTACTAGCAATGACAGTATAGATTTTTCCCTCAGGGAAAAGAAGAGAATGCAATCTTGCCGCACCATCTCTTTTAAGCTTTGCAGACACAGCTGACATATCACACAAATGCTTCTTTATTACTTGGCAGTGGTTGTTTGCATTCCAAATGAATGGCATAATATTCCTGATGAGGCATGACCAATTGTTTTCTTAATAAAGCGATAAGCTGATCCAGAGATTTTGATTGTTTATTCCCTATATTAGGATATACAGGGATATATAGTATGCTAATGATTAGTAGACAAATGACAGACAATGAAAATTATTAGTTTGTTCTTGTTAGTAGTAGTAGTAGGTATAGTAAGTCACTCTGGAGAAAGTTTGTTGATATTTGAACTTGAGGGAAACAAAAACATTTCTCCCCACACATTGAGAATACATCACAATGGCTAGCAGATTGTTATTCTGTGTTGTCTGCACTTTGTATGTCCTCCTATTTATGGAGCCAGAGCTGTGTAGAAGTACCTGGCTATTGAGCCGTGAGCTGATTTTTGGTGAATTTGACAAAAAGTGTATTAGCTTGCAATCGCTTACACTCTTCTGCACTATTCAACTCTTCTGCTGTAGCAACTGCATATCTCTGAATGTCAACTAAACACAAATAATTGTGCCTGTGTTTGTATTCACCCTTGGATGTGCACTTATTAGTGGACTTATTAATGCCATGCCAATCAGCCTTTGCAGGAACAGTTGTAATTAACATGCCTATATGTGACATCACTGGCCGTCAGTAGACCAGCTGTGTTTTTCTGGGAGGATGACATTGGTGAACACCTCTGACCTCATGCTGAACTGTTCTCCCATCCAATCAGGAACGAGCTCCTGCGACTAACCACCACTGGAATCGACCCAAAAATGGAACGGAGATGGAATTTCTTGTCATTTTAGATGGGAAAAAGAAGCCACCCAGTGTATCTCTGTGGAAAATGTGCGTTACAGTAGAGCAACTGGTGACATAGCCGGCTAGCGAGCAAAACACAAAGACAAGGTTTCACCTGCTAAATGCAGGGATCATTGTCTGAACCTGTCATTTTATTCATGAAGAGCATCTGAGTGAAACTTAGATCAATGCCCGGGTCACCATTGTACATACAAGAACTCCTTCTGCTTATGGCCAGGCAGAAAGCCTTAACATAAATATAAACTTTCCTTTCTTGAAGAAGCCTCAAGCTGTCTAAACAATGATAGAGAGGGGACATCGACAACAAGCAACATGAGGCATCCATGGGAAAAGAGAATGCACACCAGAGAGCTGTATTTATTTGTCTTGAACTGAGGTCCCACGTGTGTTTATTGCTATCAGAATTGCCAGGTGCAGTGATTCACCAATTCACCAACATTGCGCTATTTACGCACAGACATTCTCACAACCTGTGTTTGCAATGTAGCTATTGCTGGCCAGCGGTTAACTTAGACTAGAACATTATGTTACGGGGAACTTCAGAAGTGCTATGAGCTGTTATATTTAGGAATAATATTCGGTGATTGTAAGACAAGCTATCTATGGCTCACTAGCTGAAAACGAACCCTGCATTTCTACACAGCCCTGGCTATATACAAATGGGAACAAACCAAAGCGGTGCAGACTGCACTACACAACAATATCCTAGACTTGTGTTGTGGCAATGTGTTTCCAATGTGTAGGGTGGATCTTCTGTGGGAGCACTGACGTTGAAGCGAGAGGTGTTTTTGTTTTGATCTAGTTCAAATATCAACAAGCTTGTTCTATATATTTGATAGACTATACCATCAAGCGATGTTAGCGATGTTGCTAACTGCAACTGCTTGTATTCAGATGGACTGGAGGTAGGACTAATTCCACAATGTTGGGGAATGCATCTATTGGCTGCTAAATTACCTAAAAGATATGCAGAGTAAAATTGCATTCCTTCAAAAATGTTTTACCCTTTTTTCTTCTGCCAGGCATGTCAGAACATTGAGAGGTTAAATGAAGGAACTGTAAACGCAAGGCCTGATGTCCCTATTGTTTTCCCACAAGCAGACAGCTAACTTTAAATCTAGTCTGTAGTGTCTGTAGTGCTGTGCAGGAAATGCATAATGCACAAATAAGCACAATGCATGTATAAAATGTAAACAACTGCTAGTGAGTATTCCCAAGGCTCCTAAAGCATGACACTTAGCACAACAGTGTTTTCTTCTATGTAGAATCCATGTCTTGTCACTTGTTGAAACTTGTTGGAAAGCAACACAGTAGAGAGCTCTGAGTTCACTGGTCCAATCCTGGGTTGATGTTGCCAGTGTAAATGACTAAGCCTTGTAGTCATCATTATTATTCTAATTCCCTGGTATCAGGCCCTGTCATTCCAATGACCTTGCTGTGAACCACATAACTGACACATCCCTTGGTTTCTTTATATGATTTATATTATAAGCAGATATAATCAGAAACCTAAAAGTGGCACCACAATTAAACCAAGTTGATTAAACTGCCCAGGTTGCGCTTTCTGACTGAGATTTGATTAACCAATCAGGAAAAATATGTCACATTTGATCAGAAATCTTTGAGTAAAGGCAACATCTAAATCAACTTCAATGGAGATGACAGATGTCTATGACATTTCTAACACATTATAGTAAATGTATATGACTAAAATCCCACCTACAGCACTTTTAAGATCAAAAGTGCTTCGTGTGCCAGTAAATGCCAGAGACTTGGCGCTCACATTAAAGCGCCAAAGATATTGCACTGTTACCTTGTGGTGAATGCTGAAAATGCTGGTGTGCCCACCGAGCCGTATAATACATACTGCAGCCTAAAACAAATCATAGAAGAACCATAGAAGTGTACGAAATATTGTAGGCCTACATTAAGCTACACGAAACCCAGAAACTGATTGTCGCATAAAAGTAAGCTAACGTAACTTCTTAGTTTTGATGCTATTTGAAAACGAAATAACTCTAACATTCAAAGTTGGCTCACTATATTATGTTAGACAATTTATTATCACAAAAGTGTGTTATTATGTAGGTGTACTGTGTAGATATTGACAGTTTTTAGCAATCGCTGTGTGCTGTCAACTCTGACACGCCTAGTTAACATAAAAGTCACTGTCACAGTCGTGCAAGCACACCCATTGTTTGAAGAGGGTGATTTTCTTTTAGACACATTAATCCAGTAGTTAGTCTATCATCAGGATGTTTGCCAGTCTAATTTATTTTCTTCTGACTCTTCCAGCCTGCATTCTTCAGCCTAAATCAACTGTGGACAGAATGAAGTGATAAAACTATCAACAATAAGACAATTATGGAGAAGAAACACCGTATTATAGTGTAGGCATATATATTCTACACACTGTAGCTCTTGAAAAATAAATGTTAGAAATCCAAACTTTTGATTCAGACACCCACCATCCACCATCCAAATTATTCAAAGGACTTTGACATTCAATTGTAATCCTGAACATACTTTAGATTGAGTCTATATGCTCATTTGGATTTCCTGGCCATGAGGACATACCTGCCATGTATTTGTAGTATTTCTGTATGAGTTATGATGAATATAATTATTGCATTCTTTACACAGCATTTTAAAGTCAAAGGAGCTGGGTGTTTGGTGTAAGCCTTTGTAGGGGCAACTCGTCATTCTGTCTACGCTGAAAGCTCTAACAACAAAAGTGATACTGTTAAACATGTTCGCATAAATACGTATGAAGTGCAAGCTAACACAAGCAGAAGAATCACTGCTAAGCCTTCTCATACGTGGAGTGTAATTTCAGATACATACCACACATGAGGTAGAAAGGCCTGAAGGAAAAAAATAGTGTCATTAAGTGTATCTTGATGATATTCCTCTTGGCTTCTTGGGGATTATGCCTATTGTCAATCACTGGAGGAAACAAAGGCTGTTTAAGACCTCCTGTACAGTGACATCCCCCAGTGCCTGCATATATCACAATATAACCTAAGTCCTCTGCCTGCTTGATTAAGCAAACACAGGCAGAGCTGTAATAAACACCCTTATCACTATAAGAAGTTGGCATGAGTAAAATGTGTAAACCAAAGTGATACTTTAAATACACAGTCCAATGTAGTATTTACAGCACATGTTTTTGTCTCAAATATAATTGAACAATGTCTGTAGTATGATACCTTGGCTCAGGTAAGATTAGCAGCAACAGGACTTTAAAATAAAATGGCTTACAAAAAACACTGGTCGCATTAATAATTTGAAAACCTTTTCTTGGTTTCATAGCGTGTATACCTTTCTTGCCGGTTTCCTATTACATTTCACATGACAATATATCCTTTATATCAACAGGCACTTGAACATTCTTTAGCATGGAAAAGTTGACCCAAGGTCTCTTAGGACATGTCATAATATGACATGCTCTAATCAAAGGCTATTTTAACTTGACAAATACTACTACAGGAGGAACTACTGAATCCCTTCTGAGCTATAATATACTTAATTATAGATGCGCTGTTGAAAACATTTGTTATGAAGTCATCCAGAGGATTTCATGCTGCAAACCATGTACATTTTGCAGTCTGAAGCTCAGTGATGTCATAATATCTCCCTCTCTCTCTCTCTCTCTCTCAACCCCCCCTTCCCTTTTGGGTTTCCATTATACTTCTTTATTGTAGCTCAGACCCTTGTTTTCTGAGTGACGTGGCACAGAAAAACACTAATGATAGTTATGAAGCACAGCCTATGTTGATGTAATGTATGAAGCCTGGAATTAAGAATTATATTTACAGTCCATGATTTTCAACTATGGTGCCAATGGTACCAACTCACTATTTGATTAATAGACCCTCACACTGAAGCATAACATCAAGAAACGGTTTAAGAATGGCAATTTTTGTACAATAAATTTTTGTATGGTTTCTTCCTAGAATGGAAAAACCTGCAACGGTAAAGCACAACTATTTCTTCAATGGCAAAAACAAGATTAAGTTATGTTATGCACTTTATTGTAGATGTACTAAGTTCACAAGACATACTGGCAGGTTATCATAAATCTTGACTACCCGAATGCAGGTGCAAAATGCCTTGAAATAAAGAGGATTTCAGTATCATCAATTTCCAATCCTCTTTTTTAATAATGCTTTATTTATGAGGTTTTAATTTCAGACCATTTGAGCAGAGTACCTGCAGTGATGCAAATATTAACCTGTTAACATGCAACAATTTTTATCAATTTTGGAATTCGCACAAATGCCTTCTAAAATGATTCCCGTTTTCATTTTCAACAGAATAATTAATCATACAAAGTACTATAACAAACATTGATTTCAATAATATTTTTTAATATTTTACCTTGTCCTACCATGGTTAATTACTGTACAGTATACTGTACATAGAAAAAGTATTACATTATTTACAATGTTAAAACAAACTATTATATATAATTTTGTACTATACTATTAATATACTATTCTATATAATATTAAATAAATAAAATGTTACTGTACAATAAGGGCTTTAAGTACAAGTCGGTGACATTGGTAAACCTTTATATTGAGTTATTAGATGCAAAGAATGTACATATAGTTAATGAATGAGATAAATGAGCTGGATAGAGATCAGAAGCCAGTTCCCCAGTCTGTGATAATATCACACAATGTTACCTAGATAGTTAATGTTTACAAAAATTGATCCGTTTCAGTTTGATTTATGAAGAAACTCCCTCACAGACAATGTTCATTTGAATGGCAGCCACTGTTGCGCTTAGATAGGTTGTTTGGCCAGCTGCCTTTTTAGTCCAAGAATGTTTTTTTTGTGACCTTTTTCTATCACCTAAAGTGAAACCCTTCTTGACACCATCCCTCAGTTCTAAAGTGTTCTTTCTTCCCATTTTCCCCAGACACAAAATAGAGAGCATCCCCAAGTTATCTGGCTTTGCATGGTTACCATTTCACTAATGGGCAGACTGGCCTCTCAGCGAGACACGGGGCATTTTTACGGGGCATGGGGTGGTTGTTGTAGCAACGCTGGTGAGAAGTGAATGAGGCAGATGTCAAGGTAATCCATCAGTCCTATACACCAGTGGTTTTCAATGGGAGGGTCAGGACCCCCCTGGGGTCGTGGGATGTTTTGGAGGGTCGCGATATGGAAATTTTCAAACACAAATATTTAAAAGTTATTTGCTAGAATGTATGGATTATAGATTTATATTTTACAGTTGTATATTTGCTTTATTAACATAGACAGACTAACCTGGGCTGTAGGGAGCCGATGAAATTAATATAAATGACAATTGTTTTAATGCTTTCAAAGGTCCAACCATTTTACAATAATAACTTTTTTTTTTCCCCGACAGGCAGTGGCACTATTGTAATGTGTTATGGAGTCATTCCATCATCTCCCACCAGAATAGTAATGTATGTATCCATGGGTTTAATGCCACCTTAAGGAGGCAAGTGCATGAGTCTGGTTCCACACCTCCCCTTTCCTCAGCTGAATGTAAAGTGAATGGTAGAGTTAATCTCTTTAAAGAAATTGGCGGTTTGGCTATACCATCTGTTAACAGCATACAGTAGTTTACTTTCCAAGTCTTGATGCACATACGCAGTAACTACAGCATGTTGAGATCATGTTTTTATTTATTTCAGCTTTATCAATTTGCCCAGTTACACTTTTGTACACTTTAGTATGAGATTGAACAGTCTGAAATCCCCCAAAAAGCTTTCAAAAAGGAACTGAACATCTGAGCAAATGACAGTACAAATGCTGCAACTGTCTCTTGTTTAGCCTATTGACACTTACACTGAGTATGAGCATCCAGTGTGTGTACAGCCATTACTTTACATATGTTACTTTTTGTACAGTAGCTGTGACGTGTTGGCCATTTCAACGCTGATATTTTATTAACAGTGAAACAATTGTTTTTTTTTCCCCATTCTGGACCTTTATGAATTACAGTATGTTAAAATGGCTTATCTCATTAGGTGAAGGTAGTCCCCCCCGTGTTATTAAACTAAGTGAGCCATAGTTTTTCTCACTCGTGCGAGGTCATACACTTTACTGTGGGTTGTGTCTCACTTATTAAAAAATAATGATGATGTTATTGTTCTTTTTGTGAGCCAATATTTATTAACTCAAACAAAAACAATGTGGGTTTACAAGTAACAGGACAGCAAAGACACGGTCCCTTCAAATTCAAGTGTTCTGCTGAATGCTGATCTTAGATCAGCATTCCTTACCAAGAACACATGAATGAGAAGAGCTGCTGCAACAAATTGTGTAAACTCTCTTTTCTGAACTGGGTAATAAACATCTACACATTCCAGTACATAATTATATGTAACACTGTTGTTGAACACAGTTAGAAAATCAATAGTAAAATAAGAAAAAAAGAAAATAAATAAGGACATTAAAAACATATAAAAATAATCTCTTGCAAAATATATTCTCTCGACTGACATTAAAGGACTTGTTTCAGGCTGGCTTGGTGACCATCATGTGCATGACTTTCCAGCTACAGTAGATAGTAGCTATCAAACTAGTGATGGACTATAAACATAATAAAATACTATTATACAGAGTCAATTCTATGGACAAATGCTTTTCCGCCAGTGCTAGGCACAGAAGTTGCAAATATTTAATCAGGTCAAATTAATATCTGACCTTAGGGACATCGGACTAGGCTCTGTGTGTGGATACCTATATTGGCT
This sequence comes from Amblyopsis rosae, assembly GCA_025399935.1. Taxonomy (NCBI): domain Eukaryota; kingdom Metazoa; phylum Chordata; class Actinopteri; order Percopsiformes; family Amblyopsidae; genus Amblyopsis; species Amblyopsis rosae. Next base: position 16,659 of record JAODTR010041744.1, on the reverse strand, counting down.
CAAGTCCAGTGTTTTCACTCAGTATTTAGAACTTAATGGATCAATGCAATATTCCTGCCTGCTGGGCTGTTGTTAACAGCTGACAGTAAGTCAGTTCATGCTTTATTTTTTTAGTGCACCTTCAGTTTGAAGAAAGTTTGTGTGTATATATATATATATATATATATATAAAAATTATGAAAAAAACATCAGTAGTTTTTTTCATACATTTTTCCAAAGATATGAAGACAGTTCTATCTCTGTTTGAGGTGATTCACTGACACGTGAAGTGAAAACGTCAGCTAGGCGCGTGAAATAAATCATCTACAGATCATAGGAGCCACTGTTCCTGGTGTTAGGGACAACATTTAAGGTAGGACTTGTAATAGTTGTTGAGACCTAATTACAGCAAATAGTGTGTGAAGGCCTTTTATTAAATAAAAACACGCGCACGCACATAAATATGTCTATTTACAAGTATGCACCTCTGTCCTCTCACTGCAAGTGTTGCACTTGACGTAGCAGCACCACAGGAACTTACAGTTGCACTGCCACACGCGGGAGTACTGGTGCGTGTCGTAGCCACGCCCGCAGCACATGAGGCCGCACCCGTGGGGCTCCGGCGCCGTCTTGTTACACAGGCGGCCCCGTGTGCCCGTGCTGCCCGTCACGGGGTCCGCGTCGCAGTAGTTGGGCGAGCGCTCCACGTACACCAGCTCCGTGTCCGTGGGCTTGCGGTAAGAGTGGGGCTTCTTCACCTTGAGGAAGACGGGCCGCTTCTTGCGGCTGGCTCGGACCGGCTCCACGTGCACGGCCCGGGTGTACCTCTCTTTCAGGACGTAGCCCAGCTGACGAAACTCGGGCAGCGTGGTCCAGCAGGTCTTGGTGGTGCACGAGCCGGACACGCCGTGACACTTGCACTCCAGATGCATGCTCTTCTCCAAGACCTACAGCAAGAGGAGGAGACGCTCAGGAAAGCTACTGAATCCCTGGGAACCACATTGACGAATGTTAATAACTAATAAACACAAGGTTTGCCAATGAGCTGTTCCCGGCAAATGATGTCATCGTTGTGTACTAATACCGCAAAGCACACTTGTGTACCAAAGACAAGAGAAATAATAACACAAACAATGAAAACAAAACGTGGGGTCCAAAAGCAACTCCGCAAGAATTGCACTGTTATAGACAGTAAGCTATTCTATCTTGCATATCTCACGCACATTTCGAAGGTTTCAAGAGTAACCTTTATGTGGTTGACAAAGTATTCTGGGGATTCTTTTTTCTTTGCTCCAGGCTCAATGATGTCAGATAACACCGAACCTACAAATGTCATCCCAAACCTTAATTATTTCATGGCTTCAGACAATCTGGAGTCTGTTCGGGTATAATTGACAAAAGCTTTGAATGCATATAGCTTAGTGTTCTCTGAAGGTAAATGCCTGAAATGTTGCTACTGACATACCTCAAGAAACTTCTAAAGTTGGACATCAATGCACTGACATCAAAAATGTAATACCTACGAAATTATGACATATCTGCTTTTGTGACAACAGATTATGTCATCAGGCGCATTAAAACATATTTTTCTTCACTCCAAATAGTCTAAATACAGTCTCACAAGAGTTGAGAATCTGTTTAATTAGAACTACTGTTATTTTACAGAAAATTAAGTTAAGAAACCAAACAATGGACTAAGGTGTTATATAATTTATCGTTAAGCAAGAATAATGACCCATTTCGACTGATCAAATTTCATAGTCCTCATATTTGACCAAAATTTATTTAGATTTTTCACCATCTTTGGAGCAATCTCAGTGGATGAAACAGCCTACAATACCATTTAAAAAAAGTTACCCAAATAAAAAAAATATATCGTTTACAACTTGACATTTTTTAATCTAGCACTTGTTCAACAATGCATGTACATCTGTTTAATTTTTTTTAAAGATAGATATTTTACACTCACCCGAGCAAGTATAAAAAACAGGAATTATCTGTCTGAACAATGTTTGGAATTATCCTTTAAAAATACTCCAGGTGTGACTTCATGGTTATGCTCGTGCTCCTGCTGGAAGGTTAACCTCTGACCTCTGGCAGACTTAAACATGTTGTCCTTTAGAATCTCACTACTTTTGGATCAATCTATGTCCCCCTCAAACCCTCAGTTTCACAATCCCTGCAAAAACATCCCCATAACATGATCTTAGCACATCACTGTAGTGCTTCACTGTGAGAACTTGATTAGCAATTAGATGCGTTTGATTTGTCTGCATTTCCACATCCTACCAGGTTGGTTTCAAAATCAAATGTGGGCCCTGTACAGAATCAATTCAATCCAGTCTTATGCTGACAATATGCTGTTCTGACACATATTCTGTGCTAAAATGTATTCTAACAAATCCTAGGATGATCCAGAAGGTAATTCATTACCGTCCTGGGATACATTTCTATGTTTTGCCTTTTAAAATGTCTGCATATATTTAGCTTTCCAATCTAATGCCCAAGTTCATCTCTGGCAATATATTTAAATAGGTGCAAAGACCATTAAACAAAATCATTCTAATTCTGATGACATCCACTATCCCACAGCCTCTTGCAGGATTAGATAAGATGAATGGATGATGGGGGAGGGAGACATCATTCTTCCTCCATTGCAGCCCTTTCCTTCTGGAATGTCAGAGGCCTGTTTTATAGGCACCTTCAAATATGTGTTCATTGGATTCTGTTTGACGCCGCCTCGTCACTTGTATACCATTCAAAACATAATGGTGTGAATTTGTGACGACACAGAAAGATAGATTTATATATTGACTTGGAAACACTTGCACCATGCCTTTCCTGGCATTATGTTTCCCCCCCCGTGTGTGCCCTGAGGGGTTTGTGCATACGGCAAAGTGCTATCATGCTACAACAGCATCATAACTGAAGTCATCAAGGATTATTTTGGAATATACATTATATTATACGTCAAGACTCACCCTCCGTCCTACTTTGTTGTTGTGCAAATTCATGAGGTTCCGGGCGTTCTGCTTGATCTCTCGGGCGTCCACGAACTCCTTGGCGAACTCCAAGCCGTAGTGGATGTCTGCCGAGCAGCCGCCCCACTTCCAGCCCTCCTCTTGGTTGTAGAAGCCCTGCTTCTCCTCGTCGCAGCCACAGCCACTCAGACTGCCCTGCGTGCACGCAGCCGTGATGGCGTGCGCTACCCCGGCCGCGATGACCGCATAGGTAAAGGCTGCCTCCTTACTGCCTGCGATAGAAGAAAAATAAGAAATAAATAGAAGAATGATTTAATTTTAATTATGATTAAATAGATGTGCTGTTTCAGGCACCATTAGACCTCCTCACATACCTGGCATAGCTGCTTCAACCCATATCATAAAGTGCATGAGTGAAGCCAAGTTGTATTCATAAATCATGCTCTCTTTACAAGCAATTGTCAGATGTGAAGGTGAAGACATAAATGTCTCTCCTTTATATTTCGCCTAAGGAATGGGACTTTGTCACGAGCAGACGCACTACACGACAACGATGCAGGATCGGTAAGAGCCACTGCCACCTTTCAACTGGATAAGGGAATGGGGGTCCATGTATTCAAAGCCATACGTGTTTGTTGAGCATATTAATATGTATAGGTGGCAGTCTGGCCCTTGTCCCAGCTTCCATCACAACTGGAATTCACCCTGTAGAGGTGAATCTGCTAGGCACGCAGACACTCCCTCCAGGCAGGGACAGCCAAATAGAATTGATTTCCACTCCATAAATCAGTGCACCAGGTTAACCGACCGCCCCTCCCCCCCAATGATGATTATTCCACAAGAAGCATACATGTAAATAATCCACAAACCATTTACGAGTGCGTGCAAAATACTTTTTCAGTTAAAATTCATTTTGCCATTTCCTTTCACTGGTCAAGTGATTTTGTAGCATCTTAGCCTACTGGCTGGTGACTATTGGGCTCCAAGAAGAATCCCAAAGTATGCAGCTTGCAGCTCATCTGTAGATAGACTGAAATGAAACATTACCGAAAGACGTGGCTGTCTTGGATTAGATTTGATGCAAGCAAACCAGCTAGCTCACTTGTATGTTTATGTCTGTAGAATGTAAACTGTATAAGGACTAAGTTAGTGAGCTAGATGTATAGTCTTTGTAGGATATCAAAATTACCTCTTATTATTTACAATCAAACTACACTAGCAAACCTAAGCTTTGATTATAATAGTACAGTAACATGGATATGTGTATAAAGCAACTCTATATATGCACAAGTTTCTATAGCACAATAGCCTAAATATGTTTACAACAGAAATGTTATGATCTATCTAGCATTTGTTTGCTTCATTTAAAACACAGCACATTTTTGTGAACATTTGTCCAACCAGTCATTTAGCTGAATCTAAAATATTCAGTCACTGAAAATGAAAGTCACTGCGAACAACAAAATGTTCTCAATGTTCATTTGAGGAGTTCTGCAGTAGTTTGGAATGTACATAGTATTCTACATATTTATGAGATTACCATTTGTATTCTGAGCATTTAAACAAATCAAGGAATTCCTTCTGTTTACATGTTATACCACACATTTTGGTGGAAAAAAAAGATAAACATTTTACTGTTAACTTTAAAATTGGCTACAGCTACATATTTGACAAGTTGGAGAAAATTACTGCAACCTTCTTGAATTTAACAGCCTAAATATAACTGGATACACATTTGAAACAAAATATAAAATTGTTTTGCTGTTTTTTAAGCAGTGTGAAACAAAGGGGAAGTCAATGTATTAAATATGGTTTCCCATATATTTCCACAGCCTGTCAGTTGAGCATCCATCCCCTCCAGCCTTATTCCACACACTTTCTATGATCCCCGTTTCATTTTCCCCATCACTTGACTCAAGTTTTCAATCATAAAGACGTGTGTCGAAATGTCCCAAATTCAATAGCTCCTGGGCATCTATAAAAACATCAGCTCTATAGTATGAGAACAAACACTGTTAGTAATTATATACACCCTTTCTGGGAATTGCTATGCGAATGAAAAATGTAGTTGCATGCCTTCTTTTGACCATCCACCATCCAAGTACATTTAAAATGCATACTTTTCTTTATGTGTATTGTTCTGATTGATCAGTAACTAATAATTCACAAGATTAGTCATAAACAGCATTATGCATGTGCCTATTGCTGATTCAGTGAAATGTAAAAATAGCCATAGGCCAGAGTTGCAATTACCTATGGTTTTAATTGATTTTTATGAGATAAAAGGATAAACAAAAGGCCCAATTCTTGTAATATAGCCTAAGGATTCCTGAGCCTCAAGGATATAACCCTTAAGACTGATTTCTGGTGTTATTTTTCAAAAGAGAAAACAACATTTCTTTTGGCGGCCTAATACATTATATGATACATTTTGTGTTTTAGCAGTACTACTTTACAAAAGGACTGTACAGTATAGCCAGTCTATTGTACAAGTACACACTTACATGCACGCAAGCACACGCGCGCACACACACACACACACTACAGTAGTTTAAGTAGATTTAAATGTAGGATAGCTATTCTGCAACTGAATGTCATGGTTGATTTGGTTAATTTCATAAGGAAACAGTACCAAATAGGCCTACTAAACAGGGTGGAATGTAACATTGGCGACATAGCTGCAGTAATATAATGACGTATGGCAAAGCAGGCCTACATTTGATGAGAAAATGAAATTAAAAGGTAACATACCCACTTTCAGTTCTTTTCCAAAGGCCGTTCTCTCTCCTAGGGCCGAGCAGTTCCATCGTCCATGTTTGAATTGAAATTGGCACTCGTTGATTCCCATTTGTGCTCCTTCTCCGATTACTATGATAGCGTCTGGGCGACTTTGACAGATAGTCCTTTGACGCGGAGCCAAACCAGGAATATTGTTACAGATTATGCTGGCTCCCAGTGCAACAACGGACGAGAACCCCCTGTGACAGAGACAATTGACAGGTTCTGCTGACAATTAGCCTACCGATTCCCATGTTCAATGCAAAAAGGTTTCTTCACCTGTAGCCTAAAAATAGTCCCAGAATAACTTCCATAGCGTAACATTGCAACAATCACGTTGTGTATCGCGCGTATTAGATATTTTATAGACTACTCGTTATTTCTTATTTATTTAAAACCTGAGAAATTATACTAGAAACTTACCCAATTTTTAAATACACAAGTCCAAGGCATAGAAAAAAATGGAAAATCCAGCGTCGCGTTTTCCTACTCATCTTGATGTGGTCCAATTCAGTTCTTCAAGATGTCTTCAATTCGATAAACTCACAGGAACTCCAGGTGTTGAGCGCTACAGATGTGAAAGTGTCCCCGAGACAAACTCGTCTTGATATCATTAGATCCGTTTTGAGTTTTCACTTTATGTTGCATTGCATCAGGTGTGTTGTCTGGAACTGATTCCACTGGAAGTCTGCTACCTTTTCTAGCAGGGCGTGTTCCGCCAAGAATCTCCCTCTAACCACATGTCACTTTAAGCCCACAGGTAGGCTACCGTTACTGTAGGTTGACTCGATCGTGTGCGTGTGTTCCTATGTGTAGGCTAGACCCATATATGCAGTATTTTCAAGTTAGCTATAGCTAAATGATAGTAAGAAATTAATATAGCCTACCTAAACACAATGACTGGGCAGACTATGGGCTACTTTAACAACGTTGGTTTGTTTATTTTGGTTATCATAAAACAATATAGGCGAATACAATCAAATGTAGTCTATAATCCGCACTTGATAAACGACGATCGCACTTTTTATTTATTCTACTAACGCCCCTCCCACTCAGAACAAGTGAATTATTCGCTTGTTCTAATCGAGCTTGTAGGTTTCCAAAATAAACTGTCTGCTGAACACAATATTTCCGTCATATTAACGATTAGGCTACTGATTTCCACTGAGTACTATAGCATACATTTGTAAACAAAGTGTCACAGTGGTCAATGGCCACGTGTGCACAGAAACATATTAATTAGGCATAGGCCTACATTAAAACGTGGTGTGCCATATCAAGTATTATTGGGCTACATACTATTAGCCAACCAAGCAGTTGACAAAACAATGTAGCCAACAATTTCACATATGAAGCAATGTCTTTGGACAAACGTTACTATTGCACCATCTGCAGGACATGCGCATACAGTACTACGCCAACAGTAACAATTTTATTGTATGATTTCAACAGTGCTATCAATATAAATATTTGTATTTTAAATAGGTATATGTATCAAATGTATGCACACATTTGATGTATGTACAATAACTAGAAAACATTATAATGCACATTACCCTGATGTGACACAATACTTCATTTGTTGTGCAGTAGTGCAGTTGTTTTTCACAATTTTACAATACCGGTACAATATTATGTTACCCATTTAAAAATCATTACAGACTATAATTTCAGAATGTTAAAAAAAGTGTTATATGTATTAAACAATTGTATTATTAAAGTGGACATGGTTAGTCTATAATTGGTTTAAACATGTAAGTGAAAATACCAATCCACTGCCATATTCAGCCTGACATGTAGGAACAATGACAATAAAAAGTCTATAGTAATATATGATACAGGTCAAATGTTCCACTAATGTCAGTATCATGTAGTCTTACTTTTCTTGACACAACAAAGTTGAATAATTTTCATAATTTTTAAACATGGCATCTGGGGTTGGACTGAAACACATCACATCATAAAACTGCAACTGTAGTTAGCTCGTCAGCTACAACATAGCTGAACAGCCAGCTCTGAATCAATGTGAGAAGCTATGTCAATAAATGGATCTAGGAACCCACCCATCTGTAATGATAGAACATAGATCAGTCGCTGTATTATGGATGTTAGACCTTATAAAAACTGTATTTGCTATAATCTAGAGTTGTACGCCATATCACTTGGTTATTAAGCAGTACCATAGGCATCACATTTTTTGTGTTCACATTTGTTTTATTGTTTTGTCACTTACAGTACAATCATAGAACATTCTAATACCAAAAACACAAATGACAAATGAAAAGGAAAACAAGACAGCATTGTTGCACTCATACAAATATATACTTTGCCCCATTTTTGAAGGTTTAATGTATTAATTGTTGAAATGCATTATAAACGATTTCATTATAATCAGTTTCTCAAAACCAAAGTTATCAGAACAATGGCGCACATTGCAGAAAAATAATAATATAGAGCTATTACTTAAAATTGTGTAAAGCAACTGAAGATATCCTGCTCCTCAAGGAAGGCAGTAGATTGAATAGTTATCTTCACAACAGGGCAACATCACTACCCTATAACTATACAATATACTACCTCACACTGCATGAGCAATTTCTTTATGATGCGATTATCTACACAACATCCCTGTTAGAGCAATGATGTCAGCAAACCATGGCATTGGATCCAGGGAAACGGAGAGTGGTGTTGTCACTTTGAGAAAGACAGTAGGTTGAATAGTTATCTCCCATGTGGGTGTGACCCTAAGCTATACAACCTACTACCTCATCTCACAGTACACAGTGAACATACTGGCCAACATGACTTGCCAGTATCGTTGGTTATCAGAAACAACACTTTGGTCTCAGACTGCATTATAGGAAATTATAAATGGGCCTCATTAGTTTATCATCATCATATACATATGGTACTGTACATACTGTACAGTATGAGAAATATGTAAAGCAATGTAATAAAACTACAGGGCAGGCTGGAACATAAAGAGACCATTTTGCAAGGCCAGAGTTATAGGGATGTGGTTGAATCTTAGGCTACACAGTATTCAGTCAGAGAAAAAAAAAAGTATCATAATAATTAATATTTTTAGTACTGGTAGGCTAATTACCTGCAAGATGACATCACACCTGGAACAAACATGATCGTATATCATTACTCGGCAAAGTATATTCAAATTGTGCATAACTAGTGTACAGTACCGTACTGTATTGTACTGCACTCATATTTGATTATAAAAATACTATATCACGAAACATGCGTTTGACTGGCCAGTCTCAACCTTCAAACGGAATATGCTAAATGTGTCAATTTAACGTACTGTATGTGTGTGACATTACAACGATCATAAGAAAAATATTGTTTATCAGATTTTAACAAACGAAGTACGGTAACAAGCTAACGTAACAACATGCAACACGCAAAAACGTGTTACAGTAGCAAGCTAACGTCAGATAGCTGGATATACCATGCTAATACAATACTTTATTTTATTACAGTAAACGCAATATCATTACATCTTTTAGAAATTAATGCATATTGCTTTACGTTTGGTTATCTCGCCCAACCTGAGTGGCATTATTTGATTAATTCTTCTTTATTGATATGGGTCTTACTCAAGTGCTGCTGCTTTTCTGCCACTGCAGTGCTGTCCTTCTTTCCTCTTCCACTCTTTCCTCTTCTTCTTCTCTTTTTTTGGTGAAGCGATATTCTCTGTCGCCACCTACCGAGTCATGAGGTTCAATGTACAATGCAAATGCAAGACCAGTCAGTGAGTCAGCAACGCATCCTACATAAAGTTTAAGGCAGACATAACCAAAAACACTTTTGTACACAGTTGCATGGTTAAAAACAGTTGCATGGTTAAAAACTAAATGCCGTTTAAACGGCATTATATAATTTTACTAAGATGTTTGATAATAGTTATATTTTGGCTGTGTGTTTTGAAAATCTGATGAGTAATGCATTCTAAACTATATTGTAAATGGCAGAACGGCAGTGACAGTCCCAACCTAGGGGTTTCTAGGGAAACTCACTCCACAAAGTAGGACCCTAAATAGCAGAGAAGGCAACTCAAGATAAGCAGGACCAACATCAGGGAGACACCCAGAAATATGATAGGACAGCCCAGAGACTGAGAGCATTGTTCAGACAGTAACATTACTGTGGAGAGAAAATAGATACAATAGTCATCATTAAAATATGCACTTATGCCATTGCTAAATAAAATAAAATAAAATATGCAAGTTTGCAATACAAGGTGCAATCAGTACACATGCTGCTATGTTCTGAATAATATCTTTCTTGAACAGAAAAGAGAGCATTGCAGTAAGAATTTGGCTAGTGTCTTAGCATTTTGTGCCAGCGATTATTATTATTAAAAGCTCTGTCTTATCTTGATTTCATTGTAAAAAAAAAAGAAAAATGACATCCATAAATCGATATGATCAATGAATTTAGCCAGTTTATCAATAGGACTGATGTCATCAGGTGATAAACAGAGGCACAGTTGCCTATCATATGCATGCTACATGTGTTATTTTTCTCTAGGATTGATAAATAAGGTAGAGTGAGGTAACTGTAAATGTGGCCCCATTGATATTATGGAAATGTGTCTTTCATGAAAAAATAATGTATATTTGTTGTAAAATATGAAATATAAACTGGGGTAAATGTTGTGTGAATTAGGATATTCTCTGTTTAGAGACTAGGAAGAAAGTTTAGCCCTCATCTAGCCTACATCTGGGACAGTGCGAAATAGTGTAGAAAAGAGTCTTGGAGGGTTGTGAGATATATGTAGTAAATAAATTAATGTTATATAACAAAAAGGTTACTGTATAAACAATTATTCTTAGGTTATACCGCCATCTTGTGGTGTAGATGCAGTATTGCCAAAGTTAGCAATATTTTGGAAAATGGAAGTATTTACCACAAAGACATCACATATAATATAAATGCAGAGTATATGTATGACATACATATACTCTGCATTTATATATATTGGGTGTGTGTGTATGTATGCACACACACTATATTGCCAAAAGTATTGAGACACCCCGCCGATTCATTGAATTAATGTGCTCCAATGACTTTAATGGCCACAGCCAGGTGTATAAAATCAAGCACCTAGGCATGAAGACTGCTTTGACAAACATTTGTGAAAGAATGGGTCGCTCTAAGGAGCTCACGGAATTCAAGCGTGGTACGTGATAGGTTGCCACCTGTGCAATAAGTCCATTCGTAAAATGTCCTCACTACTAAATATTCCACGGTCAACTGTTAGTGGTATTTTAACAATGAGGAAGAGTTTGGGAACAACAGAAACTCACACCACATGAAATCACAAAGCGGGGTCAGCGCATACTGAGGTGCACTGCACAGAAGTCGCCAAGTTTCTGCAGAGTCAATAGCTACAGACCTCTAAACGCTGTGTGGCCTTTGGATTAGCTCAAGACCAGTGCGTAGAGCATCATGGAATGGGTTTCTGCTGCATCCAAGCCTTACATCACCAAGTGCAATGCAAAGCGTCGGATGCAGTGGTGTAAAGCACACCGCCACTGGAGCAGTGGAGACATGTTATCTGGAGTGACGAATCACGCTTCGTCTGGCAATTTGATGGATGAGTCTGGGTTTGGCGGTTGCCAGGAGAACGGTACTTGCCTGACTGCATTGTGCCAAGTGTAAAGTTTTGTGGAGGGGGGTTATGGTGTTGCATTGTTTTTCAGGGGTTGGGTTTGGCCCCTTAGTTCCAGTAAAAGGAACTGTTAATGCTTCAGCATACCAAGACATTTTGGACAAATTCATGCTCCCAACTTTGTGGAAACAGTTTGAGGATGGCCCCTTCTTGTTCTAACATGACTGCGCACCAGTGCACAAAGCAATGTCCAAAAAGACATGGATGAGCCAGTTTGGTGTGGAGGAACTTGACTGGCCTGCACAGAGTCCTGACCCCAACCTGATAGAACACCTTTGGGATGAATTAGAGCAGAAACTGCGAGCCAGGCCTTCTCACCCAACATCTGTGCCTGACCTCACAAATGTGCTTCTAGAAGAATGGTACATTCTCAACCTACTCCTAAACCTTGAGGACAGCCTTCCTATATATATAAAATGACAAGAGTAAAGCACTTCATTAAAAACTGAGAAATAAATACACTTCACAATTAAATATGTCAGAAGATAATATATTAGACACTCCAGGTAACAGGCAAATGGTACATGTTAATGATGTGCTGCTATATTATAGGTGAATTCAAATTCAATAAAGATTTTCAGTCCATTTAATCTAATCTTGACATTCCTGCCTTTGATTTATCATATCCATTACTCATCATGACTGTTTGGTTGACAGAAGTGTTTTGTTGTCTTACTATGACTGTTACAGCTGCAGCAAATCACATGTATTCCCATTATCAACCATACAGTTAATCTCAGTCTAACCCTAACCCTGTTGTCTGTAATCAAAGCAAATATGACATTTAAAAACTTAATCACATTGACTGCTTTTATGATGTTAGAATATATGAAATATGTAGGCCTATACTGTACTGTTTTATTATTTTAAGGATGCATTTCAGCACCAATTCTTTCACGAATCCCACATTTCCAATACTATATTAACCGCTGTAGTACAGCCATGTTACTCAATTCAAAATACACTTTAAATTGTTTTTACATTTTTATGGTTACATCAAACTCTTTCTGGGGCCACAGCCTACAGTTTTAATGTCTATACAGTATATACATATATTATGAAAAAGGCACAGAAACAACTAATGTACTGTGCAATATACTATACTATAGTACTATACTACTGTAACAATAGTTTAGCATATTGCACAGTACATTAGTTGTTTCCGTGTCCTTTTCATTATCACATAATGTAGTTATTTGTTGTATATGTTTCATATACGGCCCATTAGATTCAATATAATGATGATGTCGGTTGAGGAGAATACATGCTCATGTTACATCAGCAACAGCAGGTTGATGTCATAGCATCCATCCACCTAATGCAGCCAACAGAATAATATTAGACTTCATCATCACTTCCCACCAGTAAATACAATTGAAATGTTGATTTTGATTATGATTTTATGTTTTGTGTCTCACATCAAAGCGTCCGATAGAGGCTGTTGTCTGGCTGGACTGCATTATTTCAGTCAGCGCCCACATCTGCTGGATACTTGAAGACACAACCTGGGGGTCGGGGAGACCCTGAGACGCACGCGCATGCACACACACACACACAGCTTGTCAGGCATACAACCAAAGACAGAAACATCGCCACACAAACAGGCAGGCAAGCATGTTTGAGCATGCTAATATGATTATATACCTCCAAATCAGGGTGTTGGTCTACAAGGGCTAAGTCAGACAACCAATCAGAAACCTCCTTCTCTGGGTCCTGAGAGAAATTAAAAAAATGATAAGTCTGAACATGTAGATTTTCTTTGGCCACAGCTAAACCACAGTTGAGTCATTATTACGTTATTAATCAGAGATTACCTGCACTACATGTGGGTGTATTTTAATATCCTCAAGGTTATAGGTCACCCAGGCAGAGGATGGCTGTCTCAGGATCAGTCTAACTGACACCACATGATCCGGAACCATTTGCATCTAGAAAACACACTATTTCAGATTAACATAACGCAGGGGCCATGAAAGAATACCAAGCAGGTGCGTCGCTAACCTTTTAAAACGTTTTGATGAAATCCTAATTTAAAAAAGACTGAAAGGGAAAATCTATTGTTAATATATTGTCTGTAAATGCTTTAAATGCAGTCTGGAATTTAGGTATTTTGCAGTGGGAGTCCATTGTTGTCCTGCTGTTTTACCTGTCTGTAAACAGATACCCAATTCACTGTCCACGATACAAGTGGGCACACTGTATACATAAGCATTTACATTTGTCTCGACTAATTAAGGGTGAAAATATGTATTATTTATTTTACATAACTGCTTGTGTCATCACCATTATCAACACAGAGTCAATGTGATCATCTGCACACTGTGCCTGAGGTGCTATTGCCAAGTATAAGAAAAAGCTAATAGAAATTGATGAGAGACACTAAGCCACACACATTGACATCAAAACGGTGTTTACACTCATGCTACTAAACTGCGTGAGACTATCTGAACCAAATTCCAAACAACATTCCCTATCTGGTTATATTTTAATATGTAATGAATGAGACAGAAATAAGTAGGAGGATGTGATCAGGATAATCCTCCGTATATCAACAATATAAAGCTCAGAATACCTTGTGTATGGAGCTGGTTGGCATGGCTCCAAAAACAACAAGAACAAATAACAAGCAGAAGACTTTATGCGCAATAGAATGTGTTTATGGTTTATGGATTTGAGCTGCCCCAAATACAAGAGGCCTGCCGGGTTCAATGTGGGATTCAAATTAAGACATTACTGGTGTTGTTACTACATCTGTGCACATTAAATAATCACTTGGCATGGAAGGCAGAGGCTTTCAAATGTTTTTTGAAAAGCAAAGCAAAATCACAAAATGTTATCTGTTAATAGATTTTGTTAAGTTATTAACTAAATCAAACCTTTTTATTCACTAATTACGCTTGGGCGGCTAATGTTTTCAATATTTACACACACTTGACTCTTCAAATTAGAAGCCAACGTTTAAGCACCAGGGTAGGATTTAGTGTAGAAATTCCCTGCTGTGGAAAGGAAGGCTGCAGTCCTGGAGTAACACACTACTACTACACGTTTACTGTACCTGAGACCTGTGGATGGTGAAGTAGCCCTGGGAGCCAGTCTCAGTGTGTGGGCTGTCCATCAGAGTCATGTCTCTGACTGCGCTGCACCATTTGGCTGATGCCTCCTGTCCGGGAATCCTCCTCAACAACCGCACACTCACAAATGCTGTGTAGTAGTTCTTGAATGTAATATCCTCCACCTGGAGAGACATCATGATCCATCATTTACAGCATCAACACATCCAGTCATATATCAGTGATCACAGACTAACACAGCAATACACGTGTCACCGTACTTCAGGGTCAGCACAGCATCTTTTGGTTTATAGGGCTTTGTAGGGAGAAATGATAGGCTAGTGGTGATGGAGTACGTGTCACCTCGCCAGACAGTCCTGGATACGTAACCCTGATGTGGGCCCGGCTGTAGGCACGTTACAGTAAGTAAGTAATGTACTACCTGCTCATGGAGCTAATCCCTGTCATTTGAGCAAATGTGCTCTGTGCTGTTAGGGAATTGCCACTAGTGTAGCAAAATACACTGGATTGCAAGGTCATTTACTGTGAACAACCTACGGTAGATGACCTGCCAGATTACGTTAAAGTTCAAATGGATTCTGGGCTTTAACAACATTTAAAAAAAAACAACAACAGGGCCTGCCGAATTACTGTATTACTAGAGACACTATAGCCTATAAGGACTTTGGTATAACCATTTAAAGATTACACAGAATGTTTAGAAATGTCTTCCATGCATAAACGTGACCCAAGGCAGATTGTAGATGATGTGGAAAGATATAGCTTTGTTGATGTAATGAACTGCAACACCATTAGATTAGTATTAATTAGGACAGAAAGTATCTCAATGATAGGACAAAACAGTAACAAGAAAGTTGCAGGAATATTACTGACAGCTAGTAAATAGTGAACCATAACACTGACACCAAAATCTAGTAGCCTAGTGCTTGCATTTTCAAATGTAGGCCTTTCTATGCCTTTTGTTAATTCAAAATTAAATTAAGAGAAGACGAAGGAGGAGAGGCAGCTAGATCCCCCAGAGGGACGTGGACGTCCATGCGTACGTCCACGCTAGGGGGAGCCCTCGAGTCGATGCTGACAAGGACGGACGGCCGAGCTCTCAGATAAACGTGGACGTCCGTGTACAGTATACGTCCACGCTAGGGAGCCCTCCAGCCGATTACGGACGGCAGATGAGGGACACTCAGATGTTGAGCGGCATGTCTCTCCCTCAACTCAAGTGGATGCTTACAAGGACGGACGATGATATGAGAGCCAGCTAAGGCTACAATGGACGGACAAAAACATATCTTTTGGTTTAAATGTTCTTGTTTTAGGTCATGATAAAGATCCTGACCAAGCATCAGGGGATGTATCGCTACATGGCTGAGGTCTTCATTAATAGCAGGGAAGAAATTTAGGGGCCACTTTTGTTTTTTTTACATTAAAGTAAGGTAAAGCAGTTTGTTGTACATTGATTTGTTTTTATGTAAATTTAGATATTATGGTGCCTTTTTATTTTTTTATGAACATCCATATAATGCCAAGTGCAGTAGGCTACGTGTTTATTTAAAAAAATATATATTTCTATAATAAATATGTAAAAACATCTATGCCTATTTCAGACTCATATAGAAACTGGAAATGTATTTGACTAACAGCTTATAAAATAGGCCTACAAATTATGTGTTCATGTTTCCCTGATTGCTCTAAGCATGTGGACGTCGTCGCTAGAGGAAGCCCTATAGGGCTATATATCTATTGACACCACCGGCTGTCTCGTGCACAAAATTGATTATAAAGTTATTGCCATCTGCCAAAGCAGCTGCTTTTATCTGGATCAACCAGCCAAGAGGTCGCAATGTTGGACGGAAAAGTGGTGGATGCTTGGATGGGAGAGATGTTTAGCTGAAAGGACGGACGGACGGACCAAGAGTAGGGATGTTTAGCTGAACGGATGGACGGACGGACCAAGAGTAGGAATGTTTAGCTGAACGGACGGACGGACGGACCAAGAGTAGGGATGTTTAGCTGAAAGGACGGACGGACGGACGGACCAAGAGTAGGGATGTTTAGCTGAACGGACGGACGGACGGACCAAGAGTAGGGATTTTTAGCTGTACGGACGGACGGACGGACCAAGAGTAGGGATTTTTAGCTGTACGGACGGACGGACCTACAG
>JAODTR010041723.1:0-19665 GCA_025399935.1 Amblyopsis rosae | reverse complement strand
ATAAAATGGTATGTTTTACTTCCCCTCCTGATTGTCCTCCCCTTTTGCGAGAGTTAGGAAGTCATCTGGAGTATATTTAGTTACTTCCTGTTCTCTGTGTGTGTGTGTGTGTGTGCACATGCCTGCGTGTGTGTATGCGTGCGTGCGTGGGTGCACTTGATAAAGATTTGGAATGAGGTCAGATCCTTTTTTTTTTTTTTGCATCTAGTCAACCCATGACACACGGCCAGCCTGCTGTATCTATATCTCTATCCCTTTTTGGTTCTTTCTCTTCCCATGTTTACTGGTGGTGCTAACAGGGTCTTTGTGTGGTGGGGTCAGTGTGCAGCCGCGTGTCGCGTGCCCCTTTCACCACTGCTCGATCAGGGTACGATTATCATGGATGAGCACCAGGCTGGAGATGAAGATGTGAGGTTTAACCTCTATGGGGTCATAAGGCTCTGGAAACCAGCAGGAATGAACAGACCCCATCTTCATCTACCGTTAATGCCCAGTCAGGGGCGTGCACAGACCCATGTAAGGTTGCAGGGGCTGAGGGTGGAAAAGGGTTGCTCGTCTAGGCTACGAGGCTTCTACATAGGGGTGGGCGATACATCCAAAATACCCAATGTATCATGACATGTTCTACACGTGATATTGTAAATTACTATATCGCAAACATCGTATTTCAATCGTCATGTTTAAAAACGTTTATTTTTTATTTTTATATACGCTCACATGAGATGAGCTTCATTTCTCTCTCAAACATAAGCTTTCATGTTGCACGTTTCATGAGAGGCGAGTGTATGTGTGTGTATATCTATTGCCTAACCATCTATACTAACCTACTTAAACTAATCAATGTGAAATAATATGAAATGTCGGTTTCTCTGTCAACCTTACATCTAGTCTACAGCGTAGCTTCAACATATTATACTTCTGCGTCGGCTGCATGGACCTGTGTGCGTTGACTGCACATGTCATTGATGCGAAGTGGCAAAATGCAAAAGTGCAATGTCTTATATGCCTGAATAAGAACACATATTGAGTGTAAACATTTTGAAATAAGCATATACAAATATTTATTTCCAGAAAATAGCTTAGTTACACCAACATGTATCACAGGAAACGATCTGCACAAAATAGTATTTGTTGCTACAACAAAGACATCCCTGTCTTGTCATGTACAGTTGTAGGCTAGTCTTGGTTAATAATGCTCAAGCAAGGCATATAAAAAAAGTTTATTTCCAGCAAATCTAATAATTATACCAGGGAGACAGTCTGTAGACTGCAGGGCAAACGTCAACTTCTAGAATAATAGTTCTCAACCCTGGTCCTGGAGAGCCATTGTCCGGCGTGTTGTAAATGTCTCCCTGTATCAACACACCTGACTCAAATGAATGGGTATTTATCAGGCTTATGCAGAGATTGATAACGACCCATTCACCTGTGTTGAGAACCACTGCTCTAGATGCCTGTTTTGGTTTTGATATGTTGCGAGAAGCTTTACCATCATTTCGTAACTTAATTAGCTATTATAAATGAATTCATTTAGACACTGAATGATGGTCTAAATGAATTGTGTAGATTTCTGAGATAATTGAATAAATCAACAGAGTCGACGATTACTCTTAATAGTGTTCTTTGTAATTTACAGAATGCATGGGGGATGGGGGGGACTTAAAGGGAAGCGTATTCATCCTTTAGTTTGCCAGTCCTACCCACTTCCCAAAATAAGCATCATTCCCCCATCTTCCCCACCCCCTTGTATCTCACACACTGAGTGACATACACTGCCTGGTGGCCATCAAAGAGATGCCAGTGTTTCAGACAAGTTGACATTTCCCACCCTGTGTGTGTGTGTGTGTGTGTGTGTGTGTGTGTGTGTGCGTGTGCGCGCGCGCACATGAGTGCATGTGCTCTGGAATGCCACAGTGTAATGAGTCTATTGTCCTAGGAGCAGTTTCTATGATAACTAACCTCGCCTTGTACAGTGGCATGCACACAAGCCTCTTTGCTGCCTTGATTGGCTGATAAAGGCTTGCGAGGCCTCTGATTGGCTGATAGAATCTACAGAAGATAATCCCAGTTCCCCTGGTGCAATCCCCTGTACTGGGATTTCCTGCAGTTCTGAACGTCTGGGAGCCAGGGACTAATTTAGCTAGTGTACCCCTCCCTTCCCCACCATTACATGGGAACACACCACAATCCGACAACCTGACCTATTTTGGGCAAAACTGTTCTAGCCCAACGGCCAGTCTTCCATCCTATTCCCAAACAGCAGCATTCACACAGCTAACCTTAAACCTGCTATTGAACTGTCTCTAAGATGTTAGAAAGCTATTTAAAAAAGGCTGAAATGAATTGTACATCATTTTTCTGCGATAGCTGAGATAATTGCAGTGACACAAATGGAACAGTAACAAAGCACAGTTGATAAAGACATTAGAAGTCATTTGTAAGGCCGACTGCAGTGTGATTAAATAATCCTGTGCTGCTGCCGAGGATGATGTAACTTCCTGTTATTCTAATGCAACAGGATGATGCTATGTTGTTGCTGTCCGTCTGTATCGCACTTTCTCTGTCCTGCGTTCTCTCCGTCAGTAAATCTGTCTGTCTTTCGACCCCTCTTTGTGCACTACGTTGAGGATTGTGTTCCCATCCCAGCTACACCGTGACAGGCTCGTTCCCCGAGCAGGAGCCAGATTTGGTCCAGATTATTAGTTGTAACAGGACCCCGTCTCCATGTGAAGGGAGCCTGTGCGGCTATAACATCCCACGTGTGGTGGGAGGTTGGCTGTGCCTCCCCCTCCGCTCGCTCGCACAGGAGCAGAGGGGCTGTAAGCCGTGCTGTCATCTCCCCCGTGCTCCACACTGCTGTTACGATGATCTCATGCACTTATTCACTTATTCATGAAGACCCCTGCTTCTGCTGAGACAGACTGATGTATGCATAATACAGCTCTGGGGAAGAAATGTAAAGACCCACTGCACTTTGTTTAAATATAATATGTGAAATATTTGTTAAAATATTTCATTTATATTCAAATATAAATCGAATAATAACATTTTATACATTTTATTAAACGTGAATCAGATAAACTGATTAAATTAATCAAATAATTGCATTTATTGTCTTGACTAGTGAAATCCATTATAGCTGTGATATTGCGGTTCACTATAAATTGTTAAGATAACTCTGACATCATTTACGCATCTCTTTTTAGGCTTTATAATGCTGTATAGATGGGGAATAATGTGATATCTTGAGATCTTTTGTTAGCCCTCCCCCCATCATTCCTTCATTCCCTGAGAGGTCTGGTTAGGCTTCTTCCCACACATCAGCAGCCCTGGAACTATCATGGGATTTCACAGTTGTAGCATGTGCTCTCAGGGTTACAGGGTTAGCTTGAAACCCACATTTTCTGGTTTAAGTGTGCTATAATCTGTAATATGTTCCGCCTTTGTATTAAGATGTAACACCTTAATGATTAGTAATACCGTATTATGTTTTCAAGCAAGATTGAACCAATCTAGGATTGTAGTAGGCAGCTGTTTTCATGTCCTCTTCATTCCAAGGTTGTATTCACTCCTCACCCCCATGGTTTTGAACAAATGGGTTGTGATCCACAATAAAAATCCATTCTAAAAGGTTTGTTTTCTCATTGACTCTGTAAGATCAGACAGATAAACAACAAAGATGTATTTTTTTTATAGCCTTTTTTCATCTTTACCAAGGGTTCCACTTCCACTGCTGGAGGCCACTGTATTAATAACAGAATCAGCGCTCTAATACAAAGAATGTGCTGTGACCATCTGACGTAAAGGCAGGAGGCCTTTCTGTTAGGGAGCAGTGCTGCAGTAGCTCTCCTGCTGCTTGTTGTCACTGCACAATATGATAACTACTGACAAGCAGGTCACCAAGCTCCTGTTTCGCCTGGCGACCCTTATCGGCTTCTGTCTGGGCTGAGTTTCTGTTTGCACGCGCACACGTGCACGCAGAGAGGCTGGTCACTAAGCTGGCACAGTTGGCCATACAGTATATCTCTTTTGTAATGTTCCACTTATAAGTAACTGACCAGAGATTAATTTAGAAAGTCCTTTTGGCTGGGTTTTGTGGTTTTGATGGCACTATTACAATAAAATGGATCTTGTGATATCCATTCCTGATTGAAGTTTAGAAAAATGTCAGTTATTTAGCATTTAATACACCGTCCCTCTCCAGAAATGATTTCTGTGTTTGTTTTGACACTCATTTGTCATTTGGACCGCATGTTAAATGTAAATATTGAAAGGAGTTTTTCACTGTAAACCTGTAAGCATAACCCCATAACCCTAAAATTAACATTTTTAGCATCGGAACATGCCACGAACCCCTGCCTCTGTACACAGATTAGACTGGTTCTGGCAAGTGCAGCGCTACACACAATGACACAAACATGGAAAACAAGCATGATTTATCATCAGATGAATATCTGTCCTGACAGCAAACAACCGTGCGTGCGCACATTTGTGCACTCGCGATGCTGTAGGCCAGGGGATGGTGTTTTTCCAGTAGAGTAGAGTTAATGTTGCCAGCCTGTCCACTCCTGCAATTACACACACACAGAGGAGGATTAGGGCAGCTGTTGACAAGACAAACTTTTTAATGAAAACATAATATTGTCATAAAAAGAACTAATCAATGTACATTCTAACAAACATACAGATGTAGACAAATAAATGTATGACACACAATGCAAACTGAATCACTGTGCTTATTTTGTATGAAGATGCAGATATGTGATTTGCTGTTTGGAGAAACCGCTGCTTGTTAAATAGCAGGTGTAGCTCATAAAGCAGTCAAACGCTCACTAATAGAAGCTGAAATGCATTAACTGTGTGTGCGAGTGTACGTGTGTGCGAGAATGCTTGTGACCTCTGAACAAAACTAACCCACCCTGGCAAATAAGCAGAAAACTTTAATTGTGATGGCTGGTTTTCTTACTGCCTATTTATCGTTCACTTGTCTGTAGTGTGTGGGGTGAGTTTCGTTTCTAACTGCTGTCCCAATCTCTCCCCCCTCCTGCTCAGGACCAGTTTGAGAACCTGGACAGACACACTCAGTGGGGGATTGACTTTGTGGATCGTTACACGAAGTTCGTCAAGGAGAGGCTGGAGATTGAGCAGAACTATGCCAAGCAGCTGCGGTCAGCGCACGCGCACACACGCACACACACACGAACAGCACCTATTCCCAATTATTCAGAGAAAGAATGGGCCCAGCCCCAGCCATACACAGACAAGTTTACATGTATTAATAACCTGAGACAAAAAGTGTGTGTGTATCCTGAGAGAGAGCCTGCAGAATAATACATACTTGCACATACAGTATTAAAAATGATCAAACGTGCAAATCTCAAAGGCTGTTGGTTTAAAAAAAATATATATTTACAGCATATATAGAGCAGACATAACATTATGGTAAATGGTTACCTCCCGTATTCTCACCATAGAACAACACACAATAACGTAGTCAAATATCTAGTCAAATAAATTCCATCCCACGCTACATAAGTCATTGTCAGAGCCAAAGGGAATTGTGAGTGAAAAGACTGTCATGGTTATATCGGGAGTAGCTTCACCCTCTAATCCCAGAGTCTCTGTCTGTCTGTCTGGCCCTCTAGATTAGATTACATGTACAAACATGTCTGTCTAACATCCAGGTCTGTACTTGTTTCCAACAGGAACCTGGTAAAAAAGTACTGTCCGAAGCGTCCCAAGGATGAGGAGCCAAGGTGCTGTGATTCCAGAACATTATTTCCACTTTAACTCTTTTCACAAGACTTGAAATGTGACTGTGAGCTGACGATTGCTCTGAGTCCGAATTCTCCATAGCAGCCTCTACTGATAGGGTGGTATTTGAGAATGCAATATTGTACTAGAATTTTAGACAGAACTCAATGATGTCACTGACCCTAAAGCAACATAAAATCTACTTACTAATTTCTTATTTTTTATATACGTATATGTATGTTTACAATATTCAGCACACATACACTTTGTGGGTTACAAATGATCAATTATGCTGGAATTATAGCAATCATTAGAGTATTCTGTGCATTGTAAGATGCATTTTAATATTAATACATATTTTGAATACATATGACCATATAAACAAATATAGTGACATTCATTGGACTCAACATGGACTGACCACGTTGTGACATTTTGTGGTCTGTGTATGACAAACCATTTCATAGTCTGTGGTAGGCCTTAATGTTCTGTGTGGTTAAGACTAAGATGTTGATGGTAGCTTGTGTCTTAACTGTGTGTGTGTGTGTGCGTGCGTGCGCGCGTGTGTACGTGTGTGTGTGTGTGCGCGTGTGTGCGTGTGCTCAACGGCGTTCCAGGTTCACATCCTGCCTGTCGTTCTACTCCATACTGAATGAGCTCAACGACTATGCTGGCCAGAGAGAGGTGGTTGCCGAGGAGATGGGACACAGGGTCTACGGGGAGATGATGAGGTACAGCCAGGAACTGAAAGCAGAAAGAAAACATGTGAGTGCTGCACAACCTTGTGTCTTAAAGGTATAGTCTGCGATTGTAAGATAATTGTAAGATAATTGTAAGATAATCGTAAAATAATCGTAAGATAATCGTAAGCTAATTGTAAGGTTATTGTAAGCTAATTGTAAGCGAATACAGTTTTTCACATAATGTCTCCTCGCATTTCGCTAGCTTACTACTCTGCCTACTGAAAAAATAATGGCACCATAAGTGTGCTTGCATGGTAACCTGTTTTTTTTACTGTGGCCTCTGAACACTGTGGACGTTATCAGTGTTACATTACCATTGTTGATTTCTGTGCCCAGTCTACTTTTCTTAAGGCATTGTTTTGCTGCATTCTGTGTTTTTTACGATGTTGCTACATTGTGTTGTGCTGGTCTGAACTTTGTATGTACTGTATGGCTTTACCTATGTTTTTATGTATTTAAGTACTTTTGCGTGTGTTCACGTGTGTGTGTTTTGTGTCCTATATATGTGTGTGTGTGTGTGTGTGTGTGTAGCATTTACAAGAGGGCAGGAAGGCTCAACAGTATTTGGATCAGTGCTGGAAACAGATGGACAATGTGAGTAGGAATCCATAGTTACTGTGTGTGTGTGTGTGTGTGTGTGCTTGTGTGCATGCTTGTTGAGTGTGGTATCCTTATAATTTCTTCAAGTGTTCAGTGGTTATCATTCTTCATTGAGGCTAATGTGTAGGGACTAGTTTGTGATCTTCACGCCTCCTCTGCAGACTATCTGGTCACCTTGGGCAGAGCCGACAAACCACTTTGACCGCTGAACTAGGTTTTAATTAAAGATAACCTGCCCATTATGTCACAAGCTAATGGACCACAGTATTGTGGCCAACAGCGGTTACGGGTTATCGAGCCATGAACATGTAAAAACACATAGAACAAATCACCTAGGATAGCTGACTCCATTATTCACTTACTTTACGGTGTACTTTAATTTAGCTAATCACTAGTGCTGCGTTTCTCTTCTAAATGTAGCATAACCCGACAGGGAGGGTTTGTGTAGTGTGAGCACCTTTTTAGAGTAATCTATCAATACTGTCCGAGCCGTCTAGACATTTTTCTCCTTTTGGCTCAGATATATTGAACATTTGAGGAATTATTTGAACAAACTGTATAGACCTGGTCTGTGATGTTAGTGTAGCATTCATTCAGACCTAAAATATATTAGCTTATCTATGCTGTAATGTAAACTATACAGTTGGTCAAATTCAGTTTATAAATACAGTTTTTAAGAAAAGGATTTGTGCCCCTGGTGTGGCGTTTCTTTTATGAGCCGTCTTGCTTACTGTTGACAGTGACTACACTGCCTTGTAATGTCCCAAATATGTTCTTTCCCAGTTTCCTTTGCTACTAATGCAACCCAGATGGGTGGGCAGGAAGGAAACCATATCCTCTCTCTGTTACTGGCCCCTCTCTCTCTCTCCTCTCATTCACCCCGGCCCTCGCAGTTTTCTTTTCTCTGACATGGAAGGCGTTTCATTCAAGAATGTTTTTTAGCTGCAGGTTGTGACGATGAAGCCAGTCACGTGACCAGGAAGCCAGGAACGTGACATGGAAGCCATGTTCCTCGTGGTGTTTCTGCATTTTAATTTCTGCATCCCACCCGTCTCTCGGCAGAGTAAAAAGAAGTTTGAAAGAGAGTGCCGGGAGTCGGAGAAATCCCAGCTGAGCTACGAGCGGTTAGATAACGATATCAACGCCACCAAATCAGAAGTGGAGAAGGTAGGCAAGTCCTGACCCCAGCTCGAATGCTCAACGGTGTCTTAATCTGTGGACCTCAAGGTCTCAAATATATTAATGTATATTATTAGTGTCGCTCTGAAGCAAACTTCCCTCTAGCTGGAACATGCCGTGTTTCTTTGCCACTTTATCACTTTATCTGTCACTGTGTGATTTAATTGAGCCTTGCGCAATACTGCCCCCCACGGTAGACGTAGGTATCGCACTTAGCATTGCATTAATCTTTGAGAACATGCACATGGCCACCACAACCACCACTCCAAACATCTACAGGATATGCTCGTGCACGCTTAAAATGAAGTAGGTTAAATATGCTAATTTGCTCTGGGAAGAAAACCATCTTACATGCAAATCTCTGACTCTGTAGGAATTTTGTCCCCCTAAAATACGTTAACGAAAACCCACTGCAATGTCATGTTTGCCTTTTGTGCGTTTCCCAGGCCAAATCCCAGTACTATCTACGCACACACATGGCGGATGAGAGCAAGAACGAGTATGCTGCCCAGCTCCAGAACTTCAATGCAGAACAGAGGAATCACTACAACAACGCCATACCACACATCTTCAAGGTGAGTAACCAGCTGTCCCTCTGCCCAGCCACGATAAAGCCTTTCAGTTGGTTATGTGGGGAACCTTACAGCCTAACTGTGGAATAATCACTGCAAGTGGAAAAGCATTAATGAATGGGCTGAAACGTATTAATTCTTGTAGTTAGTGCCGATCATTTGTCTTGCATTGCAGAACCTACAGGAGATGGATGAGCGACGCACGGTGAAGCTCGGCGAGACATACCGGAACTTTGCTGAGGTGGAGAGGAGGGTCCTCCCCATCATCTCTAAATGCCTGGAGGGCATGGTCACTTCTGCCAAAGCTGTGGATGAGCGACGGGTATGATTCTAGACGGGGGAAGGGGGGGGAGGGTGTTCTTTTGTCCTTTGTTTGAAAGATTAAAGATGGCTACCATTTGCCTCATTACTTTCCTAACTGTTCCTCTTCCCTTCCACCGTTCCCCACTTTAACTCTTCGTCTTCCTCACCCCCTCGACCGGCAGGATTCAGTCATGGTGGTAGAGTCCTTCAAGTCGGGCTTTGTGCCGCCGGGAGACTTTCCCTTTGAGGACTTCAGTCAGAATCTGAGCAGAACCAGCTCGGAAGCGACCATCAGCAGCACTCCCAAGGGGGACAAAGACAAAGATGTGGGGCCCGGTTCTCGATCGGACCCGAAACACGCCATGGCCAGGTCCAAGAACAAGCTCTGGCTGTTTGGGAAGAAACCAAAGGTCAGAGATGTTCAGTGACAAACTGTTTGCTGTGATTAGTAACAGCAATATAGTCATTGTGCTAATGCATTTCTTTGTTTTAGCAAATATACAGTAAGGGGGAAAAATGGTGGTAGTACCTGTCAAAGCCAGAGCCCCTACACAGACTCTTATTGTCATCTTCTGATTACAGTAATTTTAGCAGATATTGCTCCAGTAATTTACAAGGAAGGCTCACTCTATTGTGTCACCATAACAAAAAGCATAACACGGTTATACTAAACACACAGATCACACAGGTGGTGGCGTTACCTTCAGGGGTCGGAATCACTCTGTTATGCTTTACCACTTTGTGTTTGTCACTGTATGGCAGCAGCAGTTGAAACAGCGTTCTCCAAAGTCTTTTGTTAAGCTAGCTGGACCTTGCCCAGTCGGTTAATCATTACTTAGATTTCTGCTTTTTTTTTCCCCTCTCAAACTCATCACCTGGTAGGCTTCACAAAACTAGAAACTCTAGAGAGGGTTAGATGAACATTTCCCCTTCTAAATAAAGCCGGGGGAAAACACCTGCTATTTTCCAGTGTTTGGACATTATTTATTAAAGTAATAAAACATTGTAATACATTTTTTTTGTTATTACGAAATAACATACGTAAGTAAATTGTATTTATATAGCACTTGTTCGCAGACATGAGTCACAAAGTCTTTCACCACCAACACAGAATGCAGAGATGTGTTTACTGACAGCATGTACACAGATACTGCTAGAGGCGTCAACATGCCAGTGAATACTTAAGCGCCCTCACCTCAGCCTACTTTTTGCTCTTTCCTCTCTCGTTTACCCCCCCATCAGTCTCCAACCTCCTCCCCTCCCCCTCCCCCCTCGTCCCAGCCCCACGTGCCGCCTGGCCGCCTCCCCCCTCCCCCCCGCTTCAGCTCGGACCCGTTGGGCTACTGCCTGTCCGAGATAAAGACCACAGTGCCCAGAATGCCCTCCTTCAGGGTTTTGAGGAGAGGGGTGAGCCCCAGCAAGTAGCCGCATGGTGTTGCCGTGGGAAGGGTTGCCGTGGTGTGCTTCCTTTCACCCTTCTCTTTGTTTTTTTTTTCTTCTATTTTGGTTCTTCTCTCTTTCCATTTCTGATGTGGAACATTTTATTGTTTAAAATTGTAGCCATCTTATTCTCTTTCTCTTACCGTGTGTCTGATTTTGTCTGTCATTTTCTCTCTTTTAGAAATCATGCAGCCTTATCTTTCAGTCCCAAGACTGAAGATCCTTGGTGATTGACTGTGTGTGTTTTAAAGGCTGGGGGAGGGGATGTTTGCACTTGCAGTGGTGTGTGAGTAGGAAGGGCTGAAATGGAACCACTATCACACATTTGGCATTGGTCAAGTGTTTGTTTGTAGTGGTGTGTGTGTGTGTGTTTGTGTGTGTGTGTGTTTTAGCATTGCTTTGCTAATGCTGTGTCTCACTGTGCTGTGAATGGAGCTTTCTGCAGTCCCAACATCTTAACATACATACAGTAACTCTACATGAGTCATTTAAGTATCAGCTCTCATAATGATCTGGCCAACATTCCCACTACCTGGTAGGCTGGCTAGCATACGTGGCTAGCTAGCTGTGCTGCTAACCAACTGACTCTTTGGAGGATTGCCAATTTGGTATACTAAATATCTAAGTAGCCAGGTGTCTGTCTGATTTGTATTCAATAATACCACTAACCTGCTTCTAATGTTTGTCTCATGGTTATGCATTACAACTCAGTGGTCTGTAAAAATGGTAAGTTTGTGAGGGTGTGTGTGTGTGTGAGGTACAATAGCAGTTATAGTGCATGACTTCTTAAGGCTTTTAGAAAGCACCTGTAGTAGAGACCCAGTGTAATCTAATATGAAATTACATGGTTGCCTTGTACAGTAGCAATAGTTGTGGTTGTGATTAGCTATTTCCCTGCCTCAAAAAACAAACACGGATTTAAGCATCTAAAAATCAAGTTGCACCAACCTGCTTTTACAGGCTAATGTCATGATTCCAACAATAAGATTCGCACCTTCCCAATTTGACTTTTTTTTTTTTTTTTACATTTAGTTTATAATTAGAAATGTCTGTTTTCCAAATCAAACATTTGTTATCAAACTAAACGTATGCTGTAAATGTAATGATCATTCATCAGTTTAGCTGTTAAATCTTTCTAGTTGTGAAATGAAATTCCAAGACTAGGCGAGTGAAATGTGTATGAACATGTTTGTGGTTTGGGAGTTAGTAGCTCAAAAGCAATGATACAGTACAAACCATTTTGCATTGCTGCTTGAGGTGTTTGCCTGGAGCTGTTTTAAACCGAAATATTACTTTTGTTCACACACTTTAAAGGTGCTGTAGGTATGATTTTAAGTTATACATTTTGTGTAATTTCTTATAAATTCCGTAGACATTCATCAATTGGCTGTAAATGAAATGTTCTTCGAGAATATCTTCTTTAATTGACGGCCCGTGTCGAATTAATTTGGATTATTTCGACACTGCCTACAGCAGTTTTAAATTAACCCCCGCTGTCCCGTTTGCGATACTGCAGGTGCAACACTGTTGCTTTCAACCGCTATTGACTTCTGCTGTTTCTCAAAAACCTAGTTCAAACGTGTGTACGAAGCTGACATCAAAACATTTGAATTGTCCGAAGTATGTTTTTGAGAAGCAAAAGAACCACAGTTGACCATATTGATTCGCTGTCACGCCCATTTAACTGTATGGTCACGCCAGCATGAGCTCCTAATACTTGTGTGAGGAAGCTGCAGAGTTGAGGTTTTAACAAAAATAAGTAATTGCACTTTAACCTGTTTACAACCACCACCCTCCCAATCCCTTCACCCTACAGTCACCTAACCCCATTCAGCATCACATCTGACTAGCTGGTGTCCCCTGACACCTCATGCCTGTGTGTCTGCTGGTTATCAGGCCCCGTCCCTGGAGGACTACAGCCACCTTCCCCCGGAGCAGAGGAGAAAGAGACTGCAGCAGAAGATCGACGAGCTCAGCAAGGAGCTCCAGAAAGAGATGGATCAACGGTACGGTGTCTCCCCGAAGCCGAGCGTTAGCGCCTTGCCAAAAAGACAACACATAAACTATATTGCGGAAGGTATTAGCAAGAAGTAGTATGGTGTTAAGACATGGTTCTTGGGTGGCATTTCTGTTAAGGTGAATATCATTGCATTTCTAAAGCACTCAGAGTCTAGCTGCTTTAGCAAACCACATCAAAGTTAAATCACAAACATTGCTATTACATATATATGAATAATATCAATTGTGAATATTAGCTAGGCGAAAGGCAGAACTTAGTTGTTACTATTGTTACATACTATACAATATGTATTTCACAAACCTGTTTCTGTGCATGCCTGTCTACCAGAGATGCCCTCAACAAGATGAAGGACGTCTATGAAAAGAACCCTCAAATGGGCGACCCCAGCAGCCTGCAGCCCAAGATATCAGAGACCATGTGCAACATGGAGAAACTGCGCTCTGAAATACACAAGAATGAGGTCTGGAGCCATATATCATCATATATCACTATCAGCCCCCAGAAACAACATGTTGTATCAAATTATGTCTTAGATATAACACCGGGAAGGGATGGATCAATGGAGAGGATGTTTGATACCCCCACCGACCCCCAATCTAATCTGGATATTCTTGAATTGTTATACAGTCTCTATAGCCAATGCTGTCTGACCATGCCAAATATGCGCTCCCCCTGCTGCTCAACTCTAGTAACTACATGCCTGCTCAGATATACTATAACTAGTCATTTATTTCTAAGAAAAGGTTCTTTCTCAGCCATCTGAAGTTGTTTCCTGCTGATCAACACACAAGTGGTGCGGTCAATACAACTGATAGGTTTTAATTTCAGTCGGAAATTTCCAGCCTCCAGAAAATGCCCTGAGAAAGCATATATAATGCAAAAGCATGTTGATGTATTGCTGATCAAATTGTGTGTTGAAAAGCAAGAAAATACTTTAAGTTCTTAGAACTGTACTAACCAAGAAGGGTTAATTTTCCCCTGACATCTGCGCTTTAAAAATGAAACCCGAGTTACCAACCTAAAAATGCTGTTTTCTTTGTCGTTTTTTCTGCAAGGATGCAAGTTTGTTTTAAACGAGTGTCAAGACATTCTGGAGGCATCGTAATGCTGACAGGCTGATTTTAACCAGTTTTTTTCTTCCAGTCGTGGCTGTCAGAGGTGGAGGGCAAACACAGCTCTAGGGGAGACCGGCGACACAGCGCTGACAACCACCACCCCACTCCTCTAGGCAGAGAGAGGTGCGCGCGCACACACACACACACACACACACACGCAGCCACCTGTTTATCAGCTTGAGCGGGGGTGTCGTGACGTATTGTGCCTTCACGCCACCAGCCCTGAAGGCAGCTACACGGACGACTCCAACCAAGAGCAGCAACGCCATCACCACGCCAGGCCCCCCCAGCCGGGAGCCCCGAACCCAGACCCCCACGAGTTTGACGACGAATTCGACGACGACGATCCGCTGCCCGTCATTGGACACTGCAAAGCGCTGTACTCCTTCGATGGTACGGACTCTAAACCCACGCTGTTATTTCTTGTCTTTCTGTCAGCTGCCATACAATGTATCACTAACAGGGATTAAAGGTTTGGCTGGTCTACTTAACCCCCCCCCACACAATAAAAACACAATCTTGTGCATTTTATCTAAGATCCTCACTGTCTCTCTCAGGTCAGAACGACGGGACGTTGATGATGGCAGAGAATGAGGTAATGTATTTTCATTTTCTACATTTCATTTTAATTCTCATTTAAAGGCACACTCCTCGATTCATGTGTCTAGAATTATACCCTTTGGTTTTAGTTACAGCGTTAAGCAACCCCTCCCACATGCCCCTCCCACACTGTTCTGTAGTTTGCATTACTCTCTACTCCTCTCCCCACAGCTCTCATAGGCTCACACCGTTATCTACCTCTCCTCTTATGGCTGTCCACTCTTTTGTATACAGTTTATCATTATTTTTTTTTAAACATAAACCGTGAACTGGGATTTTGTGGGTGCTAAAGCACAATCAACAAGTGTCTCTTTATAGTAAGATGTACATTTTTGGCTGTGCAGTGGATAGAGTATTGACTATAGCAGTATGGGCTTGTGTTCCCAGGTGCTGTACATCATAGAGGATTGACTATAGCAGTATGGGCTTGTGTTCCCAGGCGCTGAACATCATAGAGGATTGACTATAGCAGTATGGGCTTGTGTTCCCAGGTACTGTACGTCATAGAGGATTGACTATAGAGGTTTGACTATAGCAGTATGGGCTTGTGATCCCAGGTACTGTACGTCATAGAGGATTGACTATAGAGGTTTGACTATAGCAGTATGGGCTTGTGTTCCCAGGTACTGTACGTCATAGAGGATTGACTATAGAATGATTGCCTTGCGTTCCCAGGTGCTGTACATCATAGAGGAGGACAAGGGTGATGGCTGGACCAGAGCCAGAAAGCAGGGAGGTGAGGAGGGCTACGTCCCCACCTCCTACGTGGAGATCACCCTGGAGAAGAACAGCAAAGGTGCCGTGACCTACATCTGACGCCGCATGCTGTATACCTCTTCCTCCCCCTTCCCTCTTTCATTAACACCCAGAAAAGGAGCCGCAGAGACTCTTTGCCTGCCCTCCCGCCCGCCTGCACGGACTTGTCTCTCTCCATCTCTCCTTTCCGCCCCATCCATCCTCCATCTCATGTGGTCGTTGTTGCCTGCGTAACCCCTTTCTCTACCTGTCTGCTGGGGTGGCCAGCGCCCGGTGTTGTGTGCGTACGTGCATGGACAAATGTGGGGGGCGTTGGGGTCGGGGTGCAGGGGGCGACCCACATCCAGCCGTGTCGGAATGACTCTGTTTCGTACGAGACATTTCTTCTGCGCTTGTGTGAGAGGCTATACTGTTGCTTAGCGATCGATAGCATCGCAAATCGTTTTGTTTGATGTTTCACTACTGATCTGTTTTTTTTTGTTTTTTTTCACGTTTTGTTTTTAACATATTTCCATCATTTTATGTATGTGAGGCCATCTTTGATTTTAAGCTAAATGTGATGTTATATGTTTGATTAAATACGCTGTGTGTGTGCATGTTAGGGATGTGCTTCAGACTAATTTTGATATTCAAATGATGTGGCAGGGCTCCCATGCAGATACTCGGTTAACCACTAGGCAGACACACGTGTTTTATTAAGACGGGTAAATAATGTGATAATCTACAGGCAAAATTGCCTATTGAATGGACAACAAACCTTAGTGAACATGGTTGTTATAAACCATTAAATTAAAAAAACAATCAGTGAATATGTAACTATAAATAGCTTCCAAACTCCAGTTTACCTAACTTTACATGATGTAATGCACACTAATTACCCTTATAGTGATTTTAGTACTGGAATACTGGCATCCCGAATGGTTAACCAAATAGCCCTAAAACCCCTGTACACCCCTAGTGCATGTATGAGTGTTTAAATGTGTCTCATCCTTCTCTACACTGGAGGGTTAAGGGGTTTACACTCATCCTTTAACCCGCCATTAATGTTGGAGCAGCGCTACCAGATTTTTGACCAGAAATCAGCAATGCAATTTTACAAGATTGGATTGTATTAGAGCAGTTAAATTCAAAATGTCTGAGCCAAGAATTAGTGGTTCATAGTTTTTAACCATGCATGAATATGATGTATCAAGATAATTAAGTGTATGGACATAATTTTTTCCTTAAAAAAAATTTTGATCTTGAGGGGTCCCAACCCCACCTTTTAAAAACCAGAAGAGAAGGTTATAATATATGATAAGGATAAGATAGTTCAATGGTAAACTACATATTTAGATCAACCCAGTGTGGAAGGTCATTGACACCTGGGCTAAATTGGTCTCCACGGCCTATAGTTGTGATACGCTTCACCAATAGAACATGGTTAACTTTTAATAGTTACAACAGTAATATCTACTGAAACAGTTAAAAACAATCTGGTAAAGTTTCTCTTCTTTTGAGTCACTACATCATGTCTTATCATGTCATATGCTGTATGTCACTCATCAGCCATTATCTATGTATGTTATTGTTTATGTTGTACTTGGATTAAAATGGATGTTATTTTATATGTGTGGCCATGTCCTCTGTAGCAATCGGCCCCAGAGAGGTGATTGGATGAAATTAATCCATACCATAGTGACACACAGACACCACACTAAATACGGAGTTTGACACCAAGGCTAGAGATGTAAATAGTGTTCTTGTACTACGGTGGCATTAGCCAGCTATTTACCGGCACGGGAATGATACAGTGGAGAATCACCTCTTTATTAGTAATTAATATGCCTGCTAACGTCTTATCAGTGACTCTGGTTTGATTGTTTTATTGAGGCATTGGACAGAGAGTTGCTGTATAATGTTGTGTGGGGTTCTGAATTGTGTACAGAACTGCACACGTATTGAGTTATAGGAATCAGTAAATATACAGATCTTTTAAGACAGGCATGTTTTCTGACTGGGGGGGGGGGGTTAACTAGCTTTCAGGGCACTCATCTTGTGTGTTTGTGTGTGAGTGCATATGTTTGTCTACATCTTCTTGTTGTCTATTCATTTGGTTGTTTTTATGATTTTTATTTTATATTAAATAATTTGCTCTCTCTTCTATGACCGCAGGTTCCTGAGGGTCGATATGATTGGCTGGTGGAGGGTTCGTGTTGATTGCTGATTGGTGGTGGTGGTCATAGATATAGAGGGGCGGTTAAATTAAAGACTGTGGGGGTAAGGGGCAGATGAAGAGAAAAAGATGGATGTGGGTTTAAAGACAACTGCATGCACACACAAACCCCAAAGCTTTCTGGGAATGGGAACAGACCTCTACTGACCATGTGGTTGCTGCAGGGTTACCTAGGAAACGGCAAAAAGCTTCCTAGATATAACCATGCACTAACATAATCTAATGTCTTATAACAGGTTAGAGACTGGTAGCTGCTGATTGAAGCCCTGTGTGGCTCAATCCTACATTATGACTTCCAGGGAATTGATTTATCTGTGCTGGAATGTGCAGCAGTGAAACAAGCCTTTATACAAACCAGGATTTGTTTGCGGTTCATCTCTTCCAGCAGTCTGTTCAGTGTGAAAATGTTCTTTCACAGAGACTCCCGGACATTTCTATAGTAATTCTCTTCAGGCACTGGTCAAGGAAATACTAGTTACTTTTGAGTTTTCCCAAAATATTTTAGTTCGCTGGACAGCACGCGTGCATACATACATGCAAATAAACACACCGACGTGTTTATGTGCAGCAGTCACATAAGCGGTGCCTGCTAAGAACCATGAGCCGGGAATGTCTCTGTTTGTCGACTAACACTACCAGTGAGAAAGCCATTAACATTGAATAATATCTGCCTGCTTGCTTGCACCACAGTGTACCCTGAGCCCGTCTCGACGTGAAGCATGGTGGTCTCACACAGCGTTTTGGTGTGTGTCAGCGTAGCATTGAATACCGTGTCATCTTGCTCTACAGAAGCCCCAGCATGTGTAATGTAACCCTGACAGCACTACAACACAACCAGGAGCAGTTCACTAGACAGGCTAGCAGGACCTCTCCACCATCCTCTTTTCCATCTGCACTTCCGGGATGTAATTCCAAAAGATGACCAACAGGTGGTGCCTCTTGTTCACTCCATCTCGGGACCTAGCCGACAACAACAAGAATGCCGACAATGTGGAGTTTAAGTGTAATTTAATAGACTGCCTAAGAAGTTACCGTGCTGAGGGGAAGAATGCATTCCACAAACGCAAATTGTTAATCAAATTGTTAATTCAGAGCTTTGTAGTGCCTCCAGATATCTACCAAAATCCCACTGCAACTACATCTCCCATAAGCCACGTGGCCTAATTAAGATGGTCCCTCTACTGAAGGATGCCCCTCTATCAACATTCTTCTGTTAAATTGGTTGTATTTGTGAATGTGCAAGGATTCATACATTACATGCACGCATATTTGTATCAGTTGAAATATGTGTACACGTGTATGTGTTTTTTTGTTTTTTTTCTCCCCTCTATTAAAGATTTGTACATAACATCTGTCATGCTGGATGTGTTTCACAGTGATTGTATTTTTATTGAGGTTTAGGAGATAGCCACTCTGCATTTGAGACAGAAAAGTCTAAATTGAACCATGCACTTTGTCCAATTATACATTTGCATTTGAACGGAGCCTAACTGAATGGAAGAGCGAATTATATGGGTGTGACCATTCTGACTGACCACTGTGGAACAGAACACTTTCTAATGTTTTTGTACTCTTTTGTATCACTCACTGACCTATTGCATGATTTGATTATTACCATGTCTTTTAGATCCCTTTATGTATTGTTTTCAATTTGGTTTTTTAAATCTGGTTGGGATATTGTTAAACCTATATTGACTTCTAATGCTGCGATATATACCAGGCCAATGTCCTCAGGCATGCTATCTCAACATAGAAAACGTAATTCACAATCATCTGATTTTAGACATTTTCTTTGTGTTTCTTTAAATGAAGCTGTGAAATGTACAAAACGATTCTGTAAATATGTCTCATACTTGAACCTTTCCAGAATCTTTATCATGCATATTCAGTTGTCACAACTCCCATTCAGCTGTTGGAAGCAGTCAATGGGTTAATCCATTTTATTGGGATACAAAATCACACATCTGAACAGATGGGTTAAAATATTTAATACACATAAATATCTACTTTTAAATATGTCTTTCTGTGGGACTTGGTCTGTCTCAAGTCATTAGCATGGACTCTGAGGGGAATAGGGAGAGACTAACTTAATGTTTGTGCCCATGGTGTTGTGTTCATTCTTAGACTAAATGTGCTGCTGATTGAAAGTTTTACATGATGTAATAATATGATGCAATATCTACTAAACAATACTCCAATGCTGTGTAATTTAAAAGAATTACAATTTTCTGTTTCTGTATTTTTCAATAAGCATATACAGCATATATTATATACAGTATGTATGTATATATGTATGTATATATATGTATATATATATGTGTGTATATATGTATATGTGTGTATATATATGTATATGTATGTGTATATA
>JAODTR010041713.1:4406-19667 GCA_025399935.1 Amblyopsis rosae | reverse complement strand
TAGTACGACACTGAATGGTAAGTTGGTCACAGACGCCATTATTTGAAGCCTCTCCAGACTGATTCTCATGGCAAAGTAAAACTGAAGCTTGCAAGATCATTATGGTTTCAATAGGTTAATTATATAGGCTAGAGGAGTACCTACTGTATTTCTTAAGCAGCTAATTCATTGATGCTGGTGTGCCTAGTGTGATATGTAGTGGTAGAAGGTCATATCAAACCACTTAACCAATTAGCAAAGAAAAAACAAAACATAATAGGCCTATGTGTATTTTGAAATATGTAGGCTATTAAGCAATTCAATGCAATTAAATTAAAGTCTCGATATATCTTACATTTATGCAAAATACCAAATCTAATACTTTTCTGACAGCCCATAAAACTATAATCTATAGGGTACTAAATTGGGACTTAGAAACAATTGAATACGCCCCTAAATACCAAATGCTAACTGTGTTTGTGCTTTACCAGAGACATGACGCCCTTATGTGGGGATCAAATGTTTTTTTTTTTTTCCTCTCTCTCAATACGTTGCGCTTCTCAAGGCAGGGGGGCCTAAATTGACCTATATCAATATGTGACGGTCATCTTTATTATGGGTGTTGTGCTTGCATGCAGCAAATACATGCAGGTTGCCATGCACGCACTGCGTGAAGATTATTTATAGCTAACCACAGGCTTTCGCCACATCGCGGTTGCGATTGCGATGCGGTTAATCGTGCCCTAATATAGGGGTGCGGGCAGTTGACATCAATATGTTCACCCTCCACAGAGCTTCACCACCCACCTGTTCTCGTCATTCTTGGGCGTGAACTGGTGGTAGAGGGTGGCGGCGCGCCGGTTCACACCATTGGCTGTGGTCGGGCTGTTCTCCTCCGCCATGCCGCTGTCAGGCAGGTGGAGCATGGAGCGCCTCTGGAACGCCTGCAGGCTGGATGTGGGGATCAGGCCCGAGATGGATAGGGACTGCTTGCAGAGCTGCAGCACCCATTGGAAACACATGCGCACACACACACACACAGAACAAACATTAAAGGGAATACTTTCGTGGTATGCCTTGTATTTACAGCATTTAGTGGACACTTTTTCCCAAAATGACTTATATTAGTCCATTATTATTAGTCAATTTTTCAGCAGCATTTCACCATCAGCGTCATGTTGCTTTTTAACATTTACAATTTGCAGCACACATTACCCATTGACCTACCATTCCATCTTCAAACAGTTGCTAACAGTCTAAATAACCAGCAAAGTCATTCAACGTTTAAGAGCTGATCCTAACCGAGCACAACAGAGAAGATGTCTGAATCTGGAGCTGAAGACAGAAGACCTACAGTACAGTATCCTTTAGGAACATGCAGTAGTCTCACAAACCTCTCTAAATGTTTTAATTAGACACTCACATTTCCTTCTTGCTTCCGGTCCTCCTGTACGCTGAGCCGGACACTATCCAGAATGGCCTGCCACCTCTCTGGTGCCTGGTTTAGCTGGCTCTCCAGCCTCTCAATGTCCTGCAACGGCAATATGCACCAGGTTGAACCAACCGCAGCACTGTATGCCACATGGCGTGACACTGCTGTTGGCAACAGAAGCCCTTACAGCCAGCAGCTTGGTGATGGCGTCGGGCTGGGCCCGACTAACGCTGCTGTAGCACGGCCAAACGATCCTCCTCTTCGTGCTGGACAAGGTGTCTGCTTCCTCGGTGCTCTCCGACCTCACCGCCATCATCCTCCAGTCATAGAGGGGCCCGGTGGACAGAGTCTCTTCCGTGAAGAAGTCCCACTTGGTCAGGTTTGGGATGCTGATAGACGGCTTCAGAACAAACTGCAGAAAAGAACGCATTTAACATAAATCACATTATAACAAAGGGCGTTGAGCATTCCAGTTTCCACTCTCACGTTGGACAGACTTTCTCATTTCAACATTTCTGTTAATGTTGCCCTCACTCTATTGGCTGTCTGACTGAGTGGGAGGATATGATTAAAATACATTATGTGACACCTGGGGCTGAGGCCATATCTGGCTGGCTAAATCTGTTACATGTTGGACTGATTTGGAAATTAGTGCAGCCCGGTCAGATCTCTTGCATTTGACGATACTGAACCTTTAACCTATAATACACAACATTTCTGCATGATGTCTGAATGATGCTTCTCTAATTTTGGATGGGGGGAAGAATGTGGGTTGAACAAACATAGGGACATTATCCACTAAATGATTTATACAGCTCTGGAATGAGGATACAATCTCAATCACTGAAAATGACATGTTCACATGAACACAACTCAGCCTTTTCACTACAAAACTCATTCTCCCACCCTTTGCATTATAGGAATGTTCTGACTTTCAAACCATGCACGATGTCATGACGAACTAATATAGAAATGCAAGAAAATACAAAAAAACAAGCAAGCAATACAGAAAACAATAAAAAATTTAAATATTTATCAGAAAACTAATTCAACTTAAGATAAGCTTTCTCTGATGAAAGAGGGAATTGGAATAAGCTGAGTAAACTCCGTTATAACTTTTAAACCAGCATTTACATTTACGATAAGAAACTAATACAGATATCAGGCGTCTCCTGGGTTTGATATTTTTCGCTCCTCTCAATCAATCATCCTACACGCCAAGATCTTTGGAGGATCATAAGAAGATGTGGACTTGTGCAAGAGAGGAAATGCATTACCGCTATTAAAAACTATTGCGTTATTACGAATCTGGGGGAAACACAGAGTTTAGCCA
This sequence comes from Amblyopsis rosae, assembly GCA_025399935.1. Classification (NCBI taxonomy): domain Eukaryota; kingdom Metazoa; phylum Chordata; class Actinopteri; order Percopsiformes; family Amblyopsidae; genus Amblyopsis; species Amblyopsis rosae. The sequence continues at coordinate 16,923 of JAODTR010041713.1, read as the reverse complement.
AATATTGAACAACCTCCAATCTTTAGCAGGGAAGATTGTATGCAAGAAAGGATCTCAAAACCATACCTCTGTTTCTGAGGGGCTGTATAGGTAGTTGAAGAAGATAGGGCTTCTCTTGTGCATTCTGCTGATACACTCCCAGATACAGAGCCCTCGTCTGGTCTGTTTATCGCCTTTGTCCTCAAACAAGGTGCCTATGCGAGGGAACAAAATGGCGGCCGATGCACAGGTAAGGCAAAATGACAATTGATCAATTAATCACATATCCATGTATATATATAGTAGACAAATGCAATTATACGAAATTAATTGCCTATTACAGCTTTTATTACCAACTTGAAAAATGTATAATCCGATAATAATAATGTACTACGATTGTTTTGACAGCAACAGATCAACCAATATAGTTGATAGGGAACCAGATGCTTTCTGACTGCAATATAGCCTTGGTGTAGCCACACATTTACATGTAGGCTATGTAGCCAGTATTCAGTCATTTTTTTATTGAACACTGAAGCAGTGCTACGGAAGTCAGGATATACAAAACAGCTTTTTCTCCAATTTTGTCATGGGCATCGGCGCAGGGGGTTGGAATAGTGGCATATTGTGTAGCTGGGCGTCGCTTCAACGCACATCGATATGCCTCTAGCCACCGCCGGTGCGGGGGTCATACATTTAAAATAATAGGGGCTGTTATGACACACACCATTCAGCGCCGGTGTGCGTCAGGCTTAAAGTTCATAAAGTTTGTCTAATGAAAATGTATTAAATGACTGAAGTAAAACTGACACACATTGATGTCAAACTAAACTTCACAGTACACTGACCGTGTTCTAATCGCTCATAATCTGAGTCCAGGAGGAAGTTCTTGAACCGGTTTGAGATGTGATGGTAGGCCAAGAACTTCACATAATGCTGATTGAACTCAAACTCCAGCGGATGCAGCTCCACAATCTGCAGAGAGAGAGAGAGAGAGAGAGAGAGAGAGAGAGAGAGAGAGAGAGAGAGAGAGAATCAGAGTCATCAGTGATGCCCCATGGGGCAAAGTTAAGAGACGACATCGTAATGAAACTCCGGACAGATCCAACAAGAGCCTGTTGTCCTCATCCAGCGATGTGATAGTTGGCCAGCACCTGGGTCTCTTGGCATAAACAAGAGCTGTTTTTTAGATGAGACACGGCTATTTTCAGAATCTGTCCGACTCCTCCCTCCAACCGTTTATAGCTCCCTAAGACCAAGGAAGCCCAAACAGGCCGTCTCGAGTTTCAAAAGACAAATGCGGAAACTATGTGTTGATGTAAGTGTATAGGAGTGGGAGTGCAGGGCCCCCCGGGGACCAGAGAAACCCAAGGCATTTGCCGTGCTCTGGAACATCCTCACCTCACCCGACCCATTCACATCCATCCATCTGAACCCCAAAACCCCTTCCCCAAGAACACTCAATCCCCTCTGTCCCCCTGCTCCCACCACCCCCCGAACTGCAATTTCCCCCACTTGGATGCTGTAGCCAGCCACAGCAATGTGAGGAGATGCTGGAACACGCTCGCACGGAAAGCGCACCACTGGGTTCATGGACCATCTGGGCAGCAGCCTTGTTGCACAAGTTCCCCGGTGCACTCCACTCCACTGAGTTACTTCTCCGACTCCGATTGTACAGTGCAAAGCCGGACCAAGAGCATGGGTAATTACAGCTGAACCCTATTCCCTTCCTCTCAGGATGCCCCGTCCAAAGCCTCCCCCAAGCCTACTCCCTACTCTGGAGGAATGTGGTGAGCTCATTAAGAAACCACAGACACGGCTAAGGAATGGAGAAGGAACAGAGAAGGGAGTCATGTTAATTGGGTGTAAAGGCCACTCTGGGGCGGGTCATTTACCATGTGAATGAAGCCACTCTGGGGCAAAGGGGGGGGTCCCCGAGGAGGCACCTCGGGGAAGATTTGGGGGGGGGGGGGGTGCATTTACCTGATGCAGGCAGTCCAGGAACTGCAGGAAGATGGGCGTGAACCCACTGCCTTGGCTGCTGGGGCTCAGGTTGCTCCGCTGGCTGAACTTGTGGCCAAACGACAGCCAGTCCTTTTCCAGCAGCACCTGGACACCTTCCAGTGTCCGGTAGAAGGGGTCACTTAGCACCTGCACCAAAGATACCACCTGGAGAGGAGAATACAGAGAACTGTAAGAGATAGACCAGCATAAAGCACATCTGTGGCTACCTGGGACAGTTTACTCAATCTAATGAACAGTCAAACACTCTCTCCCTTTCTCTCTTAATGCTCATATTCAAGGCCAGGACAGCAGCCATTGGTGTTTACAGAGCCAACCACCCCACCTTCTTGCTCTGTGAGTTGGTGGTCTGAGAGAATGCTACCAACTACCACAGAAAGATATTTCATTCTGCTATTTGGTTTTTACACCGATATTAATGAGCCATTGATGGATTCCACGTGTCAAACATGATCCTAATGCAATTTAGGGTACAATAAACCAGATGATGAACACAAACAGCTGAACACTGTTCCTCAGTCATTGTGATTTTCCACAATGCATTGCATGCTAATGCAGGGCCAATGCACAAGGACAAATGCAAGTGAATACTATATTTAACTTTTTCCAAAATGTGATCCAGTGTTTAAAATATTCCTGACCTAATGCTAAAGCACAGAATAAATTAATATGTAGTTGCTAAACACAATGAGCTAGAACTCACCAAGAGTGCCATTAATCCACTTTAAAATGAAAGACCATGTGAAGCAAATACCGAGATTTACTTGGTAACACGTTACCAAATCCATTCCTTTAAATATGTAAAAATACTGTTAACTATGTTGTATTGAATTGTAGAGTTAGACCGTTAAACTGTATTTCATAATTTCTCTGTTCAGGATTTTTTGGGAGGGCCAGAAAAGAGGGATTACATACGTAGATGGTCCCCTACTTTGCATATCCCTCCCCATAACACCACGAGATTATAAAAGTGAAGAGAGCGTTTGAATCAGCACAATATATATCCTGCACCAATGCAAGTTATTATCCTATTAAATCTACTGTCCTTCAACAGCCTACATTTCCATAGCTAAATCACCTTACTGTCCTATTAACAGCCTACAGTCTGATAGCTATGCCTTCATTGCATAAATAAGCACACAATGTGGTTGAGTCAATGTGCATTATTTGAAAGCTACTGGTTTAGTAGCCTAGCCTACCTGCTAACACCCGGCTGCCAAATCCAGTCGGCATTCTCGTGTTCAAATCAGCATCCAAATCATCCAACTGTCTTTATGTGGTCCAATCCTCTTTCCAAAAGAAAATATAAACCACATATCCAAACAAAAAAATCCAACCCAACAAGCTGTAGGCTAGATGAACTTAACAAGAACAGCATCTCACGGCATCTGCAGGTGTCATGCCAAAAAGTGATCTGCTGAAACGTGGTCTGGTGAAAAAAGAGATTTCTGCCCACAAGAGCACACACACCGATCTAAATTTTTTTTACCAATATACATCTATTTAAAGTGAAAACACAACTAATTTGAAGTTGAAACATAATTTTATATACTTTTATATACAGATTTGGATGGGTGGTTAATATTGCCATTTTCTGTGGTGTGACAGACTCAAAACACAAATGTACAGTATGTATGCTTTACAAAGGCTTTAATGACATGTAGAAATTTATATAATTTTGGTATTACATGAAAAATAATACTTCTAGGACTAGGAATGCAATGTTTAGCTGTATAATGTGTAATAGCATGTTTATTGTTCAGCATTCTTCAGCATTTTGTGCATTAGACCAATTTCTGTTGCTTTGTTTAGCTAAATGGTTGCTATACGTGCTATAAAGCAACCTTTCTATTTAACAGTAATATAAACTCCCACAGCAGACGTGCGCTCCCCTCCATGGCACCAGACTTATAGTGCCATATAGTGTCGAGGACCAATTCTGTGCATGCGCTCTCTGGCCGTCCAGGGCTACAGGGCTTTCAAGTGCAGACTGCAATAGATGAGTGATGAGCCCTAACCCATGAGGATTGAGCGGGAGAAACACAGCCCAGTTTGTGGCAGAGACAGACCCTGGATTACAGCAGGCTGCGGTGTGGATATGAGAAAGGGGATGTGAGGCGTGACAAAAGTGGAGAGAAAACAGAGTAGGGACTAATAGTGAAAGAAGATCAAGATGAAAAAATGGGATGGGAGGGGAGGGGGAAGAAAGAGAAAGAGACGTGCTTCCTGACTGCCAAGTGTCTGCTAGAGACAGCAGAGCCAAGGCATCCATTTCTCCCTGCAGGTCTGCTCAGGCCCTGGCTTGATGTGCGTGTTGACCCAGAGAGAGACAGAAGAAGGCACCAGTACATTTTAGCCAGCAGCCTATGGCATTACAACCCCTGCTAACACTATGTGAAGGAAACGTGTTTGAAGCGCATCCTATGAAGTCGACAAGTCGCCGTGTTAAATGTGATCTCAGTGTGCAAGAATGTGGCTGAATGGTGCAAGACACTCAATGCACACAGACAACGAGCATTACGCCTGTCACGACAATTACTATATCGACTTATCGTGCAATATATGGACATGACCTCAATCATCTTTCAGAGGTCAATAATATTGCCTGTTGCATTTAAATGCGTGTTGCTGAGAAAATGAGTGTGTTTGTGTTCAAAATCAGAACCATGCACGTTTATGCCTCTGGCTACTGGATAACACTGCACAGACTTCTGCTGCACGGCTGGTCTCCAAACACGTCATGCAATACACAACATAGTGAAACAGCCTCCTCTCAATGTCTTGATAGCCTGTCTAATAGAATTGACCCTAGGATGAAGAGCACGGGTGTGTGTGTCACACACATAGCGTGTCCCCTCACCTGCGTAGTGATGTCCCAGCCTTCCTCCAGGCTGAGCAGCACAGATGAGCCATTGTCCAGAAGCTCCACCAGAATCAATGCCAGCTGGAGGATCTTGTGAATCTGTGGAGCCATATGTATGTACACACACAGAGATGTGAACACATTTAGTGTGTACATTTGAAATGTACTGTAGGTCTACAAGCTCATTCATTATTCTATATGGAAAGACTGCAGTGGATAACACTGTGGGTGTATATTCTCTCTCTCTCATATATAAAATACATAAATAAAGGTGCTTTTATTGTCACATGTAGCGAAATTCATCCTCTGCATTTAACCTCGAAACCATATGGTTTTTACCTCACAAAAACATGCCCATTCGTGTTAGAAAGCTAATTTTGGTATTAAAATGTCATCTGTCAGGCAATTTGCAGGCTAATTCCATCAAGGGTCCACCTTGGAAGAGGTTTACATGCTGACATAACTCAAAACACCTGTGTGTGTTTGTGTGTGCCCGTGTTAGTGCTTGTATACGTGTGTGTGCATGCGTGTTTGTCTGACCTGCTGGATCCACTCCGAGTCCTCCAAGGCTTTGAGAAAGGAGTCTTCTGGCTCGGAGGATGTAGCGCTGGGAGCACAGGCTCTCAATAGCTTCTTAAAAGCAGCTTTCACCTGCCGTGTATCGGCAAAGTCCATTGGAACCAGCTCATAGCTCAGAGAGCAGTCCAGCTTCAAACCCTGTCCAGTAAGAACATGTCAAGACAACCGAAACCTGAGTTCAAACCGGATTAAGGAATTGCAAGCCTTTTATTCCTTCTAGTGCATACATATTTATTTATTACATGTATATAAATAAAAAAACCTGACCCGAGTCAAATATTTACTTTTAGATGGTTGGTTTTTAGTATAGTTGGTTATTCATTTAAGCTTTGCAATGTTTGTTTTGTTTGGAATGTATGAAAACCTTGTTGTTGCTATTGGGAAATCGCCAAGTGAAACCCAAATGGATTTTAGACCAGATTATATAAGATAGGTGGCTAATAATTAGAATTCTTTGGACTCAGTGCTCAGAAATGTTGAAAATTCATAACTGAGACATGTGACGGTAATTTTTTACCACCACAATTAAGGCATTTGATTTTGTCCTTGGTACACAGCATGGATATCATTCAGAATGTTTGATTTGACAACATTTTTCTTAACTCACTAAGAAGCTGTAAGTGGGCGCAGGTCTTAAACTGTAGCCCAATTACAAGTTAACCCACATCAACAGCCAAAACACTGTAACATTAGGTGTATGACATAATGAGTAGGGAGAATTAAAGGTCGTCGTAGTTTGCTATTAGCAATATTATATATTATCCTTCAACCTGAAACAACCTGATCCTGCCACATTCTCTATATATTGTGTCTTTCCAATTGTATTCCGAGAACGGAAACAGCAATCCACACACTCAACATACTCTGTGGAAAGTTTTTTTTCTTTCCTCATCTAGATGAGGCCAGGTTACCTAACAGGTTACCTTAATTACCTATAATTATTAGTCAGACCCCACCCCCTCCCCCCAGGAAGCCAGCTCTCTGATTGGAGCATACTCTTACCCTAAGATGGGACTTCTCTCCGAAGATGTACAGTGCAGCCTGTTGGTTAAGGACCTGAGTCTGTAGACTTCTGCTACCTGCGGGGGGCGCCAGATCCTTCCCCGCTAGCCTGGAACCCACCTCCGTTGTGGCAGGATGCTGGCTGAGCCTGCTACTAGAGCGCAGGCTGGCCCACATTCCTGCACACACACAAAGGAAAACAATCAAAAAAATGCACACAGGTTCAGATGAGGTAAAAACGCACGACAAACAGAATATACTAAGTGCTTCCACGAGCACGTCTGTAAACCAGACGGATGAACAAGCAACTTGCTCTAATTTGTGTCGTCTTGTTTACTGGGATATACACAGCTACAGCATTTGTTAGCACACTACTTGTAGCATTCTGTTGATGCAATGCTACAAATACTTTAATACCATGTTAAATGTACACTCGCCTATCGTGTTCTAGAGGACTCTATATGGGGAAGGGTAGAGAAGGGTGTGAGCCTGGGAGCTTTGTATGTGAAGGAGTAGAGAGATGCGACAGCCACTCAAAGTGCTCTGTAACCAATTATGAAAACAGAAACGACTAGCTATGTGTATTATGCACAAGGGTCATGCACTATTTAGTGGTTTATGACTTAATCCCATACACTTTAATCTTGTTCCTGATTCAGTTTGACTCATACTTGACTCAGACTTCTCAAAATGTCTGAGCAGGCGCCGTCTGCGGTCGGCCATCACTCTCCTCGGCCTGCTCCCCGGCCCACTGACCGACCACGAACGGCCTCCCTGAGCCAACACGTTGACCAGAGGAGAGCACCACATTGGCCCAGGGAGGTGTCCCCAAAGTCAGTCATGATTAGCACTGCGCTCCGCTAGGGCACTACATGTGTGGCTAGATCTGTGAAGCCATGCTGAAAGAGGGAAGCAGAATGTATTGGCAAGGGAGAATGTCGGAAAGACAGGTTCACTATACCTTGGTTGGGTACTCTCCCTTTAGCAGCAGGGTTTTGGTTTGACTGAGTGAATAGCTTATCTCTATACCCAAGCACTGGGACGTGTGTTGTACAGGAGGGGTGGGGGGGATGGAGAGGGATATGAAAACACAAAAATCACGTCAAAATCAGATGGACATAAGAAACTGACACCCCCACCTATTCTCCCAAACGAGCAGCGACAGAATGACAGATGTTAACATTTCGATTGGAAAGGTTCAAGAGGGATGGTCAATTACAGCATGCACATGATTGTTGCTCTTGGTTAATGAAGACGGTACGAAGAAAAAAAGGCATGATTTCTAGTCTCTGAGGAAACAACAAGTCTAGAACATTTTTATTTGAAAAATGTCTTTCCTGTGTCGAAACTGCAAAGCAAAAAAGGGATCGAGTGTATCATCTGGTTCTGACATTAGCTGTCATGGATTGGAATTTAGTGCAAAGACAGTATACTTTAATCAGGCCATAACAAAACACTATAAAAAACACCTGGAAGCGTTACATTACATTACAGTATGTCCACTGTAGATTACATAACCATTTGGACATTTAAAAGAGAAAAATACATTCCCTCCATGCATCCTAATTATATGTCCGACACCAATGTCGATATTTGGGAGTAAAACATTTTCGATTCATCTACCACAATACTTTTTTAACGCATTCCTCTAATAACAAAGTAGTGTTGACTACACTTTCAGGCACTGACCTTCCTAACTAACCCTACTCACCCATTATGTATGTGTAATACATAGGGCAACACAAGACAACTGTGTTTGACCTCCTGATACATCAGTCTGGCTCTAATCACGACTCACAGCAATTTGCAAATACACCTCTCTGCCTAATTTAGTCTGGCAACTATGGTAACAGCGGGCTTCAAGGTGTTTTCAACCTTACTCAACAGAAACGATTATATATAATTTAGTGTGTGTGCAATAAATCGAGAACCACACTCACCACCTCTGGCAAAACTGTTTGAGAAGGGGGCATCTAAATGGACAGGTGCCATCTTTGGTATCCTCGGTGTTCTTCTTTCACTGCCTACAGATGACACACAATACCAAGGAAATTATGGGTATTTTTTTAAATGGGAATGAAAAGTTCCAACCAAGGAAACACAGTAAGACTTTTAATGATGCAGTCAAGTTGGGATTACTCCATGAATACAAATCAGTCAAGTGGACAGAAGTGTATTACGTACAACTATAGCATCCTTGATTACAGTGTTCACTTAGGGCCTCTGGCTCAGACTGGGAAATCCTATCCCGTCAAAGTCAGTCTGAACTTGTTCCGACACTATGGAAATTAAGGGAAACCTTTTTACCTATTAAGAGGCCCACTATCTGATCCCAATAGTCTTAGCTGTGCTTAGAGCTCCAAGAACAATGGCATTAATGATTTGGGTGGCTTTTGACACAGTTCCCACAGGTAAAAAATATAAATACAAAGGGCCTACTGTATGATGGGTAAAGTGGCTGATTGCTAAAGTGCTGATGGAGCTTGTGCCAGCGCACACATGTATTACCACATCCTGGTCACAGCCAATGGTCAATATTGTGGCAGAACAGGGTGAAGTCAAACGAGATGGATTGAAGGGAAACTGACCCAGGCTATGTCCTGTTTCTCATACATCATTTAATATTGTACAACAGTTCCTTCCTAGAATGACCAAATAACATATTTTTCACAATGGCGCTCACACAACAGACAATGGCTCACAAGATAAGCATATAAAAAAATAACCAATGACCAAATAAAAAATACACTGCCTGCTGGCGGAGCAGAACAACATGTTAAATTGCTTGAGTCTGCAGTTTTTTTCATTCATGCAGGCCTTCTAAACACATTATTTTGCAAACAAATACTGCTATATTTAAATACCATACATTACAAAATGTATTTCTATAAAGAGTTATTTAAAAAGGATAGTATCAAGTTATTTTTGTTATTTTTATGCACATACAACTGTGCATTTTTTGCCCCCATTAACAACGGAAATATTCCAGTGTCAACATACAGAGCTGAATATTAACAGAAGTCAATGCTACAGTACATTTGACAGCAATGTGAAAGCAAAACACTGAATGTGTGTAGCTTAAAGTAGCTTGTAATCCGATACCACTACATTGAACACAAGCATGATATTTATAATTTATTACAGGGAAGGTTTTAAGAATTGCAATCAGAACTTTTGTAGCAGGGGTTCAGGTTTTATGTGGAACATTTTTAACAGATAACGAAGACAGTGTTTAATATAAACAGTATCATTCAGTACCCAGTATCAAACTATGCTTTGAACAGAGTATTTTAGTCCTTACTTAAAAAATTGTGGATTATTTATTGATGTACAATTTCCCAAACAACACACACAACAATGTAGCACGTGCATGTGTGAGTGAGCAACAACACTATGGCATTACAAATTCATTTGAGAGATTTCATGGTGATTAAACGGTGACTAAACACTGTTATTAAGCATGTTTCCACTGTTTATAGCAATAATATATAAAAGGGAGGGCTTATAAATAGTGTAACCATGCCAGATCCCCCATATAGTTCTGGTACATACCTGGTGATAGACCTATGATGGAGCGGTTTGACAGGGTGTTGTTGCCGTTGGTTTTGAAATAGACGGGGATGGAGTCGAGGATAGCCTGCAGGTACTTCTCTTGTTCCAGACTACTGGATGACTCTGAAGATGACGTGGGAGCTGCAGACAGAGGATAATGGTCACATTAAACCACATTGTCTAATAACAACACGGATGTCTCTGTATACATCTTACCTTTGGAGGTCAATAATATCCTCATATTCCATGTGGGAAAAGACTAAATTATATAATTCATCTAAATGAGGTCAAAGTCCATCCACTCATACATCACATTTCTGCATTCACAAATATGGTCAATATGGTGCATTTGGTATGTTTCAGCTATATACTGATTGTGTGTACAGAATGTAAAATATAATTCCCCCCCTTCTTCCCCCAATATAGCATGTGCACTTAATTTCAGTGTGTTGGTCTTGACATACTGGTGGACGATGGGTTCTGCGACTTGAAAAGCCCAACCACGCTCTTGCCGTGGAAGCCTCCGGATCGCAGCAGCACTGCTTTGGTGCGGGGGTGTTTCCAGCACACAACGGGCAGACGGTTATGTCGGTAGCAGCGAGACACTTTGTGTAGACTGCTGTCCTGGATGGTCTGAGGAACCACCAGCAGACCTGGGTAACTGGGAGGAAATTAAACATCTTCTGTTTCAAACGGCTATGATCAAACATGTATGTACAACAAATCTATAACACGCACGAGCAATAATTACATAATTACATAATTTACAGCCTTTGGTAAATAGGAGGAGCCAAGATAATGACTCAGCTGTTTTTGTTCAAATACATTTATTGTTTGTTTACATCAGTTTGTTATTGCATGCACCGCAGTCTAGATTTGACTTTAGGTCACATAGCAAATTAAACAGTGTTGAAGCCGCTAATAAAGAGTTTCGCCAGTGGCCATGTCCAATGTTTAGACTTCCAGGGAATAAGGCAACGCTACAGATGGATGGCCAATAATAAGCATGACTGGTGCAGATCAACATGTTCCTGGACAACGTGTGCTGGGAGCTTCGCGGGGCAAGTCGCAACAGAGCGCTAAAAGCAAAACAGGAGGTTTCGTTTGAAGGACGGGAGGTGCAGCTACTGTACCTGCGGCAGAGGGAATACAGTCTGTTGACCGCCGTGATTCGGAACTGCTCGCCAGTCTTGGAGCGGGATGAGCTCGCCGTGATGGTGCCGAGACCCAGACGCTGGTAGTCACGGAAACAGGCCCGTTCCACCAGCTGCTCCATTGTGGACTTCTCTGACGCTCGCAAAGTGCTGCTGGGAGGAGGCTCTCCATCGTCTGATACTGATACACGAGAAGAGGGACAGATACACTGGTATTACCAACTGAAATTAGAGAATTGCATGCTGGACGGCCACTCCACTTTCCCTTAGGTTAATAAACAATTACAGTACATCTGTGGTTTGCACACTTATTGAATCACGACCCCTAAACGAGGAGGTTCAAAGCAGGTGAGAAATGTGATATCAATATCATTGTGTGACCCCATAACATGTACTGTAATAAGCCCTACATCATCGTGTGACCCCATAATAACATGTACTGTAATAAGCCCTACATCGTGTGACCCCATAATAACATGTACTGCAATAAGCCCTACATCATCGTCCGACGCATGTCCCGGGCCCCCATTAATTCGGGAAGTGCCCGACTATAACAAGCCAGCGAACAAACAGTGGTGCTTCTCTCACTTGAAACGTCGTCGTCCTCGTGCCACGTCATTCTGCTGCCTCTCTCGTTCTTCTTCAGCGCGGTCTGGCCGCTGCGGCCCATCGTGATCTTTCCCGCCTTCTTGGCTCCCTTGACGATGCTCTTGGACAGCGTTCTGTGCGGGGGAGAGGAGGGCAGAGAGATGGCAACACGATTAATCACCATCAATTCCTGCCTCATACTGAATGGGAGCACTGCTGCTGAGGCATGTTTATCACAGGAGCAATTCAGCTGGCTAGGCGCTTTACATCTGGAATAGGCATAGTCCACCAGGAACCCTAACGGCAGCTTCATTGGAGCGAAGGCGGTCTGTTAGACTCATTCTTGACAGCCCAGCGCTCGTTACCCTAGGCTGCCTCCAGATACACCACAAACCTGAAGCCAGTGTTCCTCTCCTTCTGCTTGGGGAGGATGAGCTGCGGGGCTGTCTGTCCCGCGGCAAACGCGAAGGCGCTGAAGATGGATTGTGGGTAGCGAATCCTCTGGAGGTGCTTCCTGAAGATTTCCACCGTCTCCGAGCTCACCTCTTCATCAAAGGCCACCTTTATCAGCTGTAAGAGGCGTCAGTCGCACGATTCCATTAAAAAGAAGAAACTGTACAAATGGAGATATGGATGCTATCACAGTATCACATAGCATGGATGATAGCATCCATATCTCCATCCATCTGGAGCACACTCCACTGTCTCTCTGTGGGGGGGGGGGGGGGGGGGGGGGGGGGGGGGGGGGGGGGGGGGGGGGGGGGGGGGGGGGGGGGGG
>JAODTR010041702.1:0-19670 GCA_025399935.1 Amblyopsis rosae | reverse complement strand
AAGCAGTCAGATATCATCTGACAGATTGGTAATGCAAAGGTTATCCCAGCTTGGCACACACACACACACACACACACGTACAGTATATGCAGTTACATACTTTTTTCTTTTTATTATAAAATACTTTTTCTCAGGAATGTCAAATCCATTAATCTACATCCCCTCAACACATAACCACATAATTATAGAAGACAGTCTTGCTAAAATAGACTATAAAATAGTCTATTTCAGACAAATAATCACACATTCATTATAACATATTAGCATATATATATATATATCAAAACTGTTTTCATCCAAATAATTACCTTACTTGCTAAATGACCTGCGTCAGGGTGTTATTTCTCTCCTGTCCATTGTGTGGCACTGTGGTGTAGTTATGCTGAGACATGTTAAATTGTTGTATGTATTTACTGTATTTGTATATAAAATCACTTATTGTAATACTAGTAGCCTACGTGCTTTCAAACATAGTTTGTTCTTATTTGTATAATGTGTATTATCATTATTGTATGTGTATTTATGATGTTTAAAGTTGTATATGTTGACGTATGACACCCTTACCTGTTTGATGAGGAGCCCCCTCCCCCTTCCAGCTAAGATAATTTTATTTGCCCACTCCTCTATGTCCTAATAAGATGCTTGTGCTAGAAGAGAGTGGTCCTGACTGAAGTACATTTGTGACTATTGTTATTGACGGAGCAGTGAAACAATGGTCAGGTTTTCTTGGCTCAGACAGACAAAACACAAGTGTGTCCTTATTTAACCTTGCAGTGTTAAAACTTGTAAATGGTTGAGGTATCCATGATTGCACCTAAACCCCAACTACCTTTCTGGTACAAATATAAACACATGTGTACAGTAACACACACACACAAACACATCAAACTCATAAACATGGAGGCAAGCCTGCACTACAATAAACTGAAGTGAAGAAAATATAGAGGAGTCAAACCACGACCAAGGGGGGAGTGTAGTGTTGGCAGGGCCTTTGTGTCCTCTGTCCTGAATCATTTTGGGGGTGTCTCTTTTAAATCCAGACCACGACCGAACAGGGTATGCAACTCACAACTGAATCTGGCTGTGTATACTCTCAGCCTCTTTCTTTCATTTCTTTGTGGTGACAGCTGTCTGTGAACAGGTAGTGGAAAGTGGATTAATGCTCTTGGCATTTTTACAAGCCGGGTAGTCGACAAATCCTCTCAAACTTTCAAGTTTGAATTAAACCAGAATTAAACAAGAATTAAACCAAGATGCAAGCCAGCACACATTTGAAGCTGTACAGTATAGTAATTTCTACCTCTGGTTTTAGCTGCATATATTGCGCTGTATGCTTCAATTGGCTACCATACCTTCTTCTCTACTCCACTTTCTGTCTTTTCTCAAATTGCCCTCTCTGTCTCCTTGTGAAATGCTAAGAAGACATCCTCTTTTAACCCCACCCTTTCCTCAGAAGATAAAAATATCTGTGGTGTGCTGTTTGCCAAGAGCTATATACAAGTGTAATAGAATTGCGGTGGGGTTAGCTGAGATAGCCGACTCGTGCATCTCCCATCACCACAGGCTTCCATGTGCTAACAAGCCCAGAGGCCTCATTGTGAATTCATAACTTATAGCACGAATGTGGGTCAACTCTTATGCTTAAATATCTTGCTTGCAGGACCTCCGGCTTCTCTACGTCATGTGCGTTCTCTTTTTTTTCACACACCTTTTTATCTGTTTGACTTCACTCTGGGCATGAACCCATGAACTTCTGCAATAGACTAGGGATGGCATGATCCAATACCGATACAGATACCTGCACTTTGGGTATTGGCCGATACCGGGTACCGATCCGATTCCAATGTTAAATTAAGTTGTATTCTTCACTGTGACTGAGAAAGAGACTAGGAATCATGTTTTTGTGAAAGGAACTATCGGGCTTGAACTTTGCTTTCTTAACGCTGTAAAACACAATGTAACATGGGCTATATATGAATATAAGGACATATTACAATGTTATATGTATTCGTTTGAGTGGTTTAAAGTTAAGTTGCAAAGTAAATTCAGGTTCATTAAATAGAGTTCTTTGAAGGGAGTTATTTTTAGGAAATAATGTATGCCAGTTGGAGCAGAGCCAGTATACGGCTTCAAATCTATTTGATTTGTTGTGCAAGCGCATAGTTTGGATCCTCCTGCTTCTTAGTTAAATCTGGAATTAATTGAACCCTAACCTGGGAATGACACAGTGTTGATATTGTGACAGCAATCTCTTGCTGTCTACACTTTAATAGCTTTCTCTGTGCATTTCCACTGACAAATGATACAAGGGGCAAAAGAGAAGACAATGTCTACCTGGTGTCAACAGAGTAATATGCTTTGCATTGATTAGACTCAGATTGTTCCTGGGATGACATGGATATGAGGTCTGGTACACACTAAGCTATTCAAATACTGTAATGTAAACGTCACTCCAGAAATACCCAGCAAATGCTGTCTATCATAGGAAGGTATTAAGAAGCGTAGGATGCATGACATGGGTCAAATGACACCAAGGCATCATTTTTCTGCTGGTGGTTCTGTATTTTAGGTAGGATTTAAGATCTAGACATTGAGTGCACTATCTTAGACATGCCATAGACATCAGTCAGCTATCAGTGAATGAAATGTCTTGTGAGAATATTTGTTTTAGTTGATAGCCCCTGCTGGCCCTTGATTTAGAGTTTTTGTGTAAATAATTCTGAATTTCAAATCTACTTTGTCCGTCAGTCACATTAATGCACACAGAATGTCAACAGGTTTGCCAATAGTGCTTCACAATGGCAGACCAACAGGCTCCAGAGGGAGTAAAGGAAGTGGTTGGGCTTTGGGTTTTTGAATTATTGTTAGCCACAGTAGCTCGTTGAAACTCTCATATTCTAACCCCAGCAAGTTTAACGTCACACTACGTCACACTACAGGCTTTATTATATTCTAATCCTCAAACAACTTCAGTGGTAATTTTATTTAGGAGAAAAATATGACTTCATGCCAATACCCGTTGTTTACATAATGTATAGGTCAAAATGTTGATTTACAAAAATGATTTAAAGTTATTCATGGATGCTGAAGAAAGATTGTTGATATTTGACCTCGATCAAAACAAAAACACCTCTCCCTTTAGCGCCAGAAGGTACCACCTCAGAAGATTGCCCCCACATAGGACATGCAAAACTAAGATAGTGTTCTGGGGTGCTGTTTGCAGCACTTAGTTTGTGTTCTCATTCATAGTCAGCTGTGAACACTACGAAGCATATTGTTGCCACACTAGATCAGGATAAGGTAATCTTTCAGTTATAACATGAAATAATTCAGTTATAGCATAACATAATTCAGTTATAACGTTTGGCTCATCTACTGTGAGGTCAACAAACTGACAAAAAGGCTACTGTGGCACTAGTCACAGCCTCTTATTTGCACTACAGTGTGTCACTAAAGCAACTCTGAGAATGGTTTCTTATATACACCTATAAGATCGACAGCACTTTCCGGAAGTGATTAAGTTGATTTCCATTGAATGGTTTGTATTGTCACTCATGAGTCTGTATTCATAATTCTGGTGCAATGCTAGTGCATTGCTAATCTTAACACATTTTTTGTTTTAAGCAACCATAGCAACCATATCAACCATACCATAGCCTTCTTATTTAACATATTTTTAAGACCTGCAAATATCCAGAGTCGAGTCGTTAAGTTTCCCAACAAATTTCTCTTTTTAGTTTAATGTCATTAATTGGACCAACGTAGTTGATCATTGTGCATGTCAGTCAAAACACCTCTCCTGCCAAGTAGGCGGGTTTTGACGCAGGTAGCCAGCGATGTTTCCCAGACTTTAAGTAAGGACAGTAAAGGCAGGCTCTGCGAGACTATTGTGACACAAGTTGTAGATCATTATCATGATTATTGTGGAAGCAATGTGTTATAATACACAGTGCATCACCCCCTGCTGGTACATGTGTGTGGCTGCAGACACAGTGCCTATGATGGCCACCCAGGTGGTCATGCATGTAGGGTTAAATCATTCAATGTATGCAGGGTCTGTTTTGGACACCATTTACCAGTGGTGTACTGTATTCTTCTGTAGCCTATCACTAGTAAATATCTTTGCCATCAAAATGTCACCCCATTTGGCAAGAAAGCATTCAACCTTTGACCCTATCAGAATTGTTAGCCAGTGGAACATACAGTTCTCTACACTGAGCACATATGAATATGTCTCCCTCATGGATCAGATAGTGTGACTGTTTTGCTCATCTGTGTTGACAAAGTCCCTGCAGTAGATTAGATCCAACCTTCAGGTGCTGGCTAATGATGCCTTTATGATGCCTCAAGAGGAGTCATTAGCTGATTCACATATTTACGTACAGTATGTGGTTGACAGAGGAAGGTGCATTGAGGCAAAGGAGGGGAGTATTGTTTTGATAAATGTGCTATAGTGAAAGATGAATATGCATAAGCACAGTGATCCGGGGGCTAAATTATTCAGCTCGACCCTGCTGTCTTCATCCACTCTTGTTTCATTGCCTTAGGCGCCAAAAGCTCCACAATGCCCATGGTCTTGGACGGAGCTCCTGATGGATACTGCCATCCTCTAGTTAGCATTAATATCAGCCAGCCTCTGTCACTATGGTGCAGTTACAGTGTGTGACAATGTAGACATGTCATTTGTTGTGATGGGTTTTGGGAAGTGAGCTTGTATTAATTACAGCTTTGTCTACAATGTGTGTGTGTGTGTATGTGTGCGTGCATGTGTGTGTGTGTGTGTTGCCCTGTACTATTTGTCTGTGTAATTAAAAAACATACAGTATGTACTCATTTACCCTGGCTTTTCTCTATAAAATATTTTGAAAATGAAAATGAAAATCGGATTAAACCTAGAGCTTTGATCGGGCCTAAAATTTTGAACCCGACATGGGTCGAGCCCGAAACAGTTCTGTTAGAGCCCGAACCAACCCGCACGTGTATGGCTTTCTAAAGCCCGAACCCAATTACAGATGGATATTTTTTTACACCTTTCCCATGCAGTCTCCATGCGGTGCACATCGCCCTGAGTATCAGATGGCGTAGAGCTCTAGATAGTGCTGCTGACTCATCTGGTAGACTACTAAATGGTATAGTGAACAGCTTGCTGGATGGTGATTAAAATAAAAGAGAAACTATGTTTTCACTACGATGTTGAGCCAGGAGAAAAGGAAATAACACGCTAGTTGTCATAGAAATGATAAACAAATCACAGCGATGCAGCCTAAATCTTATATTGTTAGGCAAGAACAGAAGTCATTCTAACGTTAATTATTAATGAAATTGGCTTGGAACAAATATAAGCCTATAGGCTAAACGTATTCACATCGTATTCATCTCAGCAGCACCCCATTTTCGCGTTTACTATCTTCATAATGCACTGCCAGTTGACTTCAGACCAGGTTTTTGCTGGTCAATCGCGCAATCGCTTTCCGCTGCCTCAAGATAGCAATACCCCAGGAATGCTTCTGACCACACCTCATGTTTAGAGACAGCTACTGTATGAGTGCACACATGAGCACCTATTCATTTGCTGTTTAAACAATGTAAGTGCTGGATGGGAAAATTACAACTTTGTCTTTCTGAAACTAGCAAAGACATTTGCGTTTTGTGTCGCTTTGCGGCGGATATAAGACAGGGCCCTAAGTGGTAAGGACCAGTCAGGGCAGTAAGACATCTCTGGCCGCTAGTTGGCACCATTAAGGAGTCTGCACTGTTCATCTGACGCTAAAGTCATTTATATTGCGAGCTGCTCCTTCATCCTACAATCATTCCCGCCCTCATAACATAGACAGAGTGTAGCGGCCACAGCCCACCATCATTGACTCATCACAGGCTCTCAACATGTGTCAAGTTAGTCCACCGCCTCCATCTATCTACCCAGAGCCAGCCAACCATGTCCAACCCAGAGAGCCATGTCCATCCCAGAGAGCCATGTAGCTAGATGGAGGGAGGGAGAGAGAGGGCTAGATAGAGAGAGAGGGATAGCTAGAGAGAGAGGGATAGCGAGATGAATAGAGAAAGATAGATAGCGAGATACAGAGACAGAGAGTGAGAGAGCAAGAAAGACAGAGAGAGATAGAGAGAGAGAGAAAGAGAGAGAGAGAGAGAGAGAGAGAGAGAGAGAGAGAGAGAGAGAGAAAACAGCATTCCCAAGACAAAGTACATTATGCCACGACGTTACCCTTGAAAATGAGAACTCCATTGGGGCAGGTTAGCAGGCAAGCCTGGTGCCCGTGAGGCAGGGAGACATTGTCCTGCCTTGCTACAGAGAGCTGTGTGGCTCCCGGCGTGAGAAGAGATTTGTCAACATGAAGCACACACCATGATGATGCCACGCTTGTTTGTGGCACAGATAAGCGCACACATGCAAACTCTCACTCATCTCTCTCTCTCTCTCTCTCTCTCTCTCCCCACATGCATGAAATTAGACATTAAAGGTAGGGAAAGTCATTCTCGAGAACGCTTACTAACTTGCTCAAATCAAAACAATATCCCTCTACGGCGCCGCCTCTGCCATAGATAAACACAGGTATTTCTACTGTAAGGCTTTGAATAAATGAGAACAGCAGGAGGCATTTGCTTAATTGTACCTTCATTGCATGACAGTTTGCATTATGCACTGCTGTTGTAGAAAAACATACAGAAAAAACCCTGATGGTGACATATACTGGGTACATGCACTCTGTGAGGCATATGTACACTGTGACGGCCCTGCCTTTTTTTAAACAGGGCCTGGAATTATTTTCTTCTTATTGGCTGGATGAGTAAGCCCTAATTACTTTAATGAAGTGCACCTGGGCCTTTCACCTATAGTGTGTTGCAGCACACTGTGGCTCTAGATCTCCTGGCACCACACATGCCATTTGTTCGATTTGTTTCTTAGTTAAGTTAGCAGGGGAGCAGGGTCTGACTCTTGGCTTGAAGCAACCGTGACGTGTGGCGACAGGTGGTACTGCAGCCAGAAAAAACAACTGTAATACACATCCAATTCAGAAATGCATTACCGTTTTTTCCAGGTGCCACACTTGGCTCATATGGTGCATTGGTGCTTATGCACATATATTTTTTCTAACAATGTCAATAAAGCCAGTTTGGACGATTGTTTGCCATGACGGAATTATCATGTAACATTGTCCTATGCTCGTGCTTGCTGCTGCGACATCGATCCTACTTTTAGCCTAAATGGTAAATATTTACCCAAACATACCTACAATTATAACAGCACAGTCCAAAACAAAAACAAAAAGTCCTGTTTATACTACGCGGCACATGCACAAGGCTTGAGGTCGGGAACTCCAGTATCGCAGGTTGCAACCGTATCTTCTGTTTGTACTGTGCATGTGGCAAAAGAGCCACTTTACCAATATGGCGGTACTCTTAATTAGAATCTCTTCACTGCGACATTGAGCAAATACTTTGTAAGATCTGGCCACCATTTTCTTTCCTGTGTCTATCTAATAATAAGCCTACAGTATGGTACATATTTGGAGATTATTTTAGTGACGGCCCTTCAGCCAGGATGTAACAACACATACGAAAAACACACTACAACACAACACTAACCACAGACAGTATATAATTTGTACCAGATAGTTCCTGTGACGGTACCCATTGGTTACTGCATAGACCATTTGAATCCAGGAGTTAAGCTCTACATATTACGATCCAGCGTTCTTCTCCAATTCTCAGTTAAGCTCTGTTCCACCCATGGTATAGTATGTAGTTAGGAAACAATGAAAGTGAAAGGAGTGAAAACAAATGCCCATACATTGCTAAATAAGCTAACATTGAGTTAATGCTTGTACATGGACTGATGGAAAAGTATAGTGTTCTACAGTAGGGGTTCTCAAACTTGTCATCTTATGACCCCCAAAAATAACAGTGCCTCACGAAACTATGCCATTGTAATCATTTTACATTGGTATTTCATTTCTGAAAATCACCTTGTGACCCCCTCCTCTGTCACAGTAGGACATTTTGAGAACCACTGTCCTACTGTACCTTCTATAACTCCTCTATAACTCTGAGCTGGATCCTAGTGTTATACTCCACAGACTGTGGCAACATACTATACGTGTTTGTGCTATTAGATTAAATTATCCCATTCTTCACCATCCTTGAATACCCCTCACTCAAAAAGATGTATGTCTGTCTCACTGAAACCTACTCTTCTAAGCACCTACCAGTTCAGAAAGTTTGAATTATGAGAATGGCAAAATCTCCAAAAACTAGTTCATGTGGTGAGCTGACTCTCCATTGGTTCTAAGGCCCTGGTTCTTAATATGAGAGAGATCTATAGGTTCTGGTTCCTCTGTGTACTAAGGACACTGTGATGATGCACACTTGTTTCTTCTGCAGTGAGAGATTAGGCTATGAGAAATCTTGCTGACACCCAGCGTAAAATCTCTTTTTCTAGTGTTTAATAATCCCAGTGAGGGGCCATTTATTATATAACTCCCCCTGAATTTATATGGGCTTTGCATTTATCACAGACATCTGTGGCAGAAGGTTTTCTTCATTCACTCACATTTTCTGCTGTGGTTGTGTTGCTCAGTAACCGTATATGTGTGTCTGTCTTTATCTGCCATCTGCGCATTATCTCTGTAATAGATACATGCCCCAGTATCTCTGTGTTGGTCTATATGCACACAGGTACTCTGTATCAAAGTAGCATGCACATATATAGTATACAGTACTGCAAACCTGAGCATGTATAAGAAATATATGAAAGAATAATAGATGCTCTACTGTACATGACTGTGTGGTAGAAGAAGGAACAATATGCAACTGCCGTGTATGTGTGTGGGGTATATAGCAAACCTGCAAGTTTGTGCATGTTTACAGTGATAATGTGTGCCAACCCAGTATTATGACTATAACATGATCTGCCATGATACTCTGCCATGATATTGCTTTCTTTTTGTGCACGTGTGTACTGTATGTGTGTGTACTGTGTGTGCTTGTGTGTGTGTGTGTGTGTCAGTGCTTGTGTGCGTGTGTGTGTGGTCCAAAACTTTTCCTAATAAAAGTGTAAAAAGCTTGTGAGATCAGAATGTTGTCATGAGGACAGACAGATCAACCAATCAGATATGTGGTTGTTACACTTTAGGATTATGGGTATTGTACAGTAGTACTAGCTCTCCATGACATCACAAATAAATAATGTTAATCCTAATAAAACAAAGTTGACATAAAATATTTTTGCTTCTATGAGCACACCACCACTAAACAATATTGTTTCCAGGCTTAAAACTCTTTATATAAAGGTGTTTCTAAAAAGTCAATGGAGAATATTTATTGTAAAATGTAGCCTACTGCCACCGAGGACCTATCTTATCCAGTTAGCCTAGCCAGCTAGCCTGGCTACCGAACAGTAAAAACATAAATTTTTACACACATGAAATATGCACATTACACCAGGCAGCAAGGCCTACATCATTGTAGCATAATGCATGTTAGTTCCGTGTTTTTACTGATGGGCCTATCCTACAGTATCTAAAATAGGCCAAATAAACTTTTAAATAATAATCACACTCATGGCTTACCTCAAAATTAACCTTGCAATCTTTGCCTTGAGAATAACTTCAAACTCCAAGTTCCAGGATTAGGTCAAATTGAAGCAAATTCTCTGGGCTCCAGCTTTTCTGTAATAGCAAGACGCCAAGCCGAGACCCAAACTCGGCAATCTTAGTAAATCTGAACCCAAATCAACCAATGATGTGCGTCATTTGGTGCTCTATGGCTGTTAATGGAAGATAGTGCGTAGTAAATGCATGTAACATTGGCATTTTTAGTATTAAATGCACGTTTCCTGAAAGTGATATGTGTTATGAATACGCATAACCGTGAGACTGGGTTGGCCTGGTGTATTCTCTTTGTGAATATGGTCCGGTACAAGCTCCATTGGGAAGTGCTCACAGTCATTGTCTCGTATAAGCCCGATCACACCGAGACACGTCGCTAGAAACGCATAGCTAGGAACGCCTCGCTAAAAATGCGTCGCTAGAAATGCGTCACTAGCAAAACCATTGGGACCTATGGTACCTTTTTTATGGCACCGCACTTTGTTTAGATGTGCTCAAGTTTTCAGGGCAAGGCACGGAGTGTCGCCCTGTTCGTCAATGTGACAGTTGGACTAGGCAGCTGTTCTCTCTGGTGCAGGCAGCGCATCTCTGTGATCGTGGGTTTATCAAATCGCTTTTGAAGCGGCCGCGCCTTTATCGACGCATCTCTGTGTGACCGGGGCCTACCTCTATTGTACAGCGTGGAATCAATTGCTACAACTGTTGCCACAGCCAACGGGACAGGATGGTCTATTGCTCTGGGTGTTAGGCTCCCAGCCGGAAGGTTCTGGGTTCTATCCCCAGTGTTGACATACCTGTAAGCACCTGTAAGCAAGATGCCTAACCATAACTGCTCCCGGTGGTCAGTTGCACCTTGCATGGCAGTAATCACCATCGGTGTACAAATGTCTGTGTGAATGTGAGGCAAAATACTGTAAAGCGCTTTGGATAAAAGTGCTATATAAATGCAGTCCATTTACAACTGTTTTGATCGCCTCATCTAGCTCTACCACTGTATTTGAAACACGCTTGATTTCAACATCATTGCACTTGCCCACCTTGATTGGGTTGCCAGCAGGGTGGCTGTGAAAACACTAATGTGAACAGGGTTTCTAGACTATAATCTCAGCTAAATGTTTTTTGCTGAGAGAAATAGTCAGGCGAGCCAGGCTGTACACTTGTGGCATGCTGGCAACTATACTGTAGGCTACAGCCAGGCATGTTATTCATCTTAGCGCCATGTTGTTTTCAACATTCCCATAGTTCTTGGCAATAAGGTTGTATTCACCTACATTGAAACCCCATTGTATTGTATTTTGACATAACTTTTTATCTGTTGAAACATGCGTTTAACATAGATAGATTGTTTGTGTGTTGCGAATTGTTTAAATAATTATCAGTAACACACAGAAACATTTCTGGAAACATTGAACTCATATAGCCTATATGCGAAACGCTATAAGAACAAATTATAAATTAATGTAGACTTTTTCATGATTACCATAGATGAAACCTTGTCCGTGCCTTTTTTTCTCATTATGGTGGGATGAGTGGATTCTTAAAAGCAAGCTATAAAAGCCTGTAGAATTGTTTCTGATTGCTTTGCAATCTGATATACCTTAGCATACATTGTGAATTGTGTTTTAAGTGGAGGCTCAACTGAGACACTTAATGGAGTCATGTAGGGCACTACGTAGCAGATTCAATAAATTAAGTCTCAGGCTTCTTACATGAAGAGTGAAAATCAGGCCTTTTACCATAGCAGACTTCATCATAGTGCACATAATGAGGTTGGAGAATCACTTAGATAAATGAGATAGACATTTCCTTCTCAGGCAAAAGACAAATGCAATAACAAATCCACAAATGTGCGCATATCAAGCGGACTATATGACAGCATGAATGCAAACAACTGCAGGCTACCTCTCGTCCATCCAACAGGATGGCTGTAAGACACACTGACTGCATGTGCACATGAAAGAGTTGAGCTTGGAGAAACTTAACTAACTGTGGCTTGCTCCAGCAATGGTGTGCTCCGGGGGCCAGTACACCCGATAGGGCCTTAGACTGGATGTGGCCTGAGAAATGCTTGGCCTTGCTACACAGGACTTTGTAGGTGGGCCTGCAGGGCTGCAAGACCAAGGCCCCAGACAGACATGCCTCATTGTTAGTTGCCTTCGCAAAGCTGATTAAGGTATAGGAGTCCAGGAGAAGTGACTGTATCATCCCTGCCTGTCTGTGGAGACGGTTCATTGTCTGCCAAGCCTCTGGACGCAAACTGACACAAAGCTCTGAGGGAATTGGGCGTGAAATCACACAGAAAGTGGTGCAGTATAACCAAAGTTTCCAGTAAGGGAGAGCTATTACCAGGGACTGGGTCTTGTTTATTTCAAGCCTTCAGTCAATTTTGAAGTAAATAAAGGTTCACCAACAAACATTAAGTATGCCTATACTGTTGGGTTTGAGTCAAATGTGTGAATGCTAGTGTTATTTAAGCTCTGTTAGGCAGGCCGGGTGAGTCATGCCACTAAGGCAACATTTGTATTGTTATGTTTGAATAGATCTACATTTTCTTTCTGACAGAGCCTCTTTTGCATCACTCACGGAATAGATCTACTCTACACATCTATCTATCTATCTATCTATCTATCTATCTATCTATCTATCTAGGAATACTACAGTGCATAAAATTATCATAGCAAAGTGCAAATTGTCTAACCTGAAGATGTGAGGTAATTGCAAAAGACATTGTTTCAGACATAGTTGACCTACCGTACGTAGTCCAGGATGGCCCACAGTGCATGTAGTCTGTCCAATAACACAGTGTTGGTTTCAAATATATGAAGGTAGTCTATTAAAGGGTTTCAATGCAGGGAGCCACACTGCAATTGTTTCAAGGAATGACCAGTTGGTAGGAAGATAACTGTCAAGTTAATCAGACCCTGGGAATGGTTGCTGTGTTTGACATACTGACAGCCCGTCTAAGAAATATACTGCTGTCAAACTAGACGCCTGTACTTCAGCCAGTAGGCCTACTTGGAAAATGTGGATATTGCTCATTTTGAGTTAGTTCTGAATTCACATTATAGTTCAATTTATTTCAGGAAGTCTAGATTAAATTTAAACTATGAATCCAATGTATTAACTATTTTACTGTAGTATGGCACATCCTTGTAAATGTAAATCAATGATTGAAAAAAGTTATATGAAAAGTAGACTATGCTATGGGGAGTTAAATATTGCTATTATGCTGCATTGTGGATCTAATTAGCAGAATGTAAAATAAAGTTAAACATTTATTGTTGTGTTTTTGCTTTGTTTACTTTTAATAAACATTATTGTTGAAGGGAGGCAGCTTTCAGAGCTGCGGAAAAACAGAGTTGTGTGTGCATTACATTGGAACTACCCATTTAAACGTGCAATATTCATCCTGACTGTTAAAATAAACACTGCTAATGTATCTCAGGGACTCTGAGATGGGCATTATCTACCAATGGTTCCATCTGGCCAAACATTGCTGATATTAACAGCAGTATATTTTCTTTGTTTTACAGATAAAACACAGCAGATGTAACAAAATGTGAGGTTCACAGACTGAATCATAGCCTTGTAGATAATAGATAATGCTTACCTTATGCATTCTTTATAAGAACTTCAAGACTGGATTTATGATCGTTAAGTGTTTGTGAATACTGCAGGAACAACAGTCCTTTTTTTCCTCGAAGAACACAAATGTGCCAAACCTCGGCAAACTTTTGTAGGAAGGCTGGGGATACATGGATGAGGATGACGCCTCTAAGCAAGGTATTTAAATGAGGCTGCCACATCTGTGTGTGCACGGCAGAGAACGCTAGCGCTTTCTGCTAGCCAAGGAGCCGGGGGCTGGGATGATGAGCTTGTGAGGTCCGTGTTCAGCTTGGCCAATTCCACTCTGACTTCAATCAGATTCTCTGTTAGACCAATTTAATTTGCATCACACGCCTCACCGCTCAAGTCTTCCATTTTATCAAAGCATTTTCAGAGACATCACCCTTACTGACTGCTCTCAGCTGGGCCTGTAACGCACCCTGGCATTTAAACTCAAATGGGGTATCCAATGGTTACTGCAAAGCGATGCCTCAACTCTTTTGTCTCAAGAGCAGAAATATTGCTAGTGTCAGTCTTTATGATGCGGCTCACTATGTATTGCGGCGTGGAGAACTTATGCAGGCATGTGTCAGAATTACTTAACCTTCTTCAGAAATTATTTAGATCTTCCCTGTCAAGCCAAGCACCCCCCCGCCTTCCACACACACACCTCCGCTCTGGCAGTGTGCCAATCACAAGGGGAGAAGTTGCCTGATCGCTTTCATCGAACATAAAACGCTATTAGCCCAGTAAGTAGCTTCTGAGGGCTGACTTGATGTGAGCATTTAATGTGAGATTCTCAGACGTCACTGAATTTCCACGGATGTCATGGTGATGAGTTACTCTCCCGTCCGCAGGTGACGCTGATCACCTGGTACCCTGACAGCTGGAATCTGTGACCCCTTCATCCCACCCTGTGTCCTTGCGTTGTGATGTATGAGGAAGGGTATAAGGTTGCATGCTACCCCCCCCAAGCATTCATTCCCAGTCTCCTTCCTGGATAGCTCATCAAGCAAGTGCCGAGAGACATGTGGAATCACTGGGCAATGAGGTCATTACCTCGACAATCATCAGCATGAAAGAACCAATACAGATGCTTCTAGAAGGCCAGGGCCAGTCATATACAGTTGAGGCAGCTGTTCTAGGGACTGGCCGGATGGATTGCTTGAGCTCAGCATTGTGTTGACACACTTTGACATGGCATCTGATTTATACCCTGTATACCAATTTTGATATTTTACATTGGACCATAGAGGCGGTTGTGCAATATACACTTAAAAAACATCTGCTGTTAACCATCTGTTCTTCCTGATTTCTACGTCAGCTTGATATAGAGGCAATACAAATTGTGAGTAGTCTGCAGTTTACCCTAAGCTTTCACCGAAACAGCTACTAAATTAGCTGTTAGCACTGCTAACAAGTAGACTGTCCACTGTAACTGTGGATCATAAGGAATTGTGCGATAGGGACCAAGTAATGAGTATGTTTAGGATGTATGTTTTTGTATGAGGAGCAGTGGTGGACTCAGGAGGGGGGCAGAGGGGGCGGTCGCCCCCCTTGATGCTCCCATGTTAGAAAACGCAGCTGGAAAAGTGCCCTCTCAGATGCCCGAATGGTAGACAGAACATGATAAATGCCCTCTGAGGTGCCCCATATGAGGAAATGTGGTAAAGCGCCCGTGTGGTAGAATAAACATGATAATGTGCCCTTTAAGGTGCCCTTACGTGTGAAGAAATGTGGTAATGTGCCCTCCAAGGTGCCCGTATGTGTGAAGAAATGTGGTAATGTGCCCACCAAGGTTCCCCTATGTGTGAGGAAATGTGGTAAAGTCCTCTTCAAGGTGCCCTTGTGTGAGGGCACCTTGGTTAATCTTGGTTAACCCTGGTTAGTCTTAAGTAGCAGCGCGATAGTCAACTCATATTGGCGCATTCTTCAGCACAAAAGCATGTCCATGCACTCGAGTACGTCTCCAGATCCACTTGTTTTTTTCAACTGCCCTGTGGGGAAGTGATATACCACTTATTCTTGTTCTAACCCTAGCACGTAATTTTGGTTCTAAATTTTGAGTTTACGTG
Source organism: Amblyopsis rosae (assembly GCA_025399935.1). Lineage (NCBI taxonomy): Eukaryota > Metazoa > Chordata > Actinopteri > Percopsiformes > Amblyopsidae > Amblyopsis > Amblyopsis rosae. The sequence continues at coordinate 4,363 of JAODTR010041702.1, read as the reverse complement.
ATAGAAAGAACATTGGGAACACATCTTATTGTTTAATAAACAATTAAACTGAACAATTGTTCCTGTTTACTTGTTTGACTGACACATTTAAATGTTGGTACAATAACATTTATAAAAAAAAAAAATGTAATGTAGTAAGCTAAATGTGCTGTGTTGCTGTAGCTTAGTTTGCTACAGTTCTCTTGGGAGTAGCTTCAGTGTAGTGAAGCTTAATTTAACGTAGAGTAACTAACTGGTAGCTCAGCTCACTACATTGTCAATGTAGCTTGCCCAACAATAGTCAAAATGCACTTTCATATAGCATTCTTACTAGTCCGATTGCAATATCATGCAGTATTTAGGATCACTGTTTGGTATGTCACAATGTAATTATGACTTGTCTGAATGCATTTGCAGATATCTAAAATGTAATTATGGATAGTCAAGCAAAACTATTAAATGTTAAAAGGTCATGCAATAGTCCAACCTCAATTCAATTGGTTCTCTGTTGCTGTTATCATTGACTTTTCATTTTTCTTGAACCCATGTACACTACTCCAGGGAAAACAAAAGACATATTTGATCATGTATTTTGATTATACGCGTCCTGCAGTGTTGGTACAGTATGTTTTAGTTTGTAGGCTCAACAGGAGAATATCGTGCCAGAAAAAGCTTGCTTATTAAGTCAACATCAGTTGCAATTGTTAGACAAAGCAGCATAAATGATGAAGCCATGTGTTCCACCAATATAGGCGAAGTAAGCAATTGTAAGCAAATATAATTTTTGTCAAATATACATATATCCTAACAACCCACAAGCTGCCTGTTCTGTGTGAGTGCTGGAAAGGAATCCACTATTTGTGAACAGCACAGGGTAACACAAACAACACTGTGCAGCCCGCTCCACACATTATCCCAGCCTTGCCTGTCCAATTTTGGGTAAAATTCTTCTGAGGCAGCACACTATGGCATTAAAGACTACTTTCTTCAGCATCACTGACTCCACCTTTAAGGACACATTTTAAATGAATTGGACTGAATTGAATTGTGAACAGTCTGCCTTTAGAGGCAACGCTAAGCCCAGCAGTGGCTTGTAGCTATATTGTTAATCTCTATAAACAGATATCTGTATATGATGTTGATATCAGAAGTATCCTGCGGTGCGTTCAGAATTGGAGAACAAACATATTTAAACAGTTTTACGTTTGCATTCTGTTCGCCGCAAATGTTTGCGAACAAAAGCAAACGGTTTGAGGAGGTAGTTCTCGGCGAATACACGTTGAAACTTTAAATTTGTTTACACAAATCATTTAAAATTCAAGTTCAAAGCAAACTCGCCACTGTTTGCCAATTCTGAACGCACCCCAGGTTGCCATTTGCAGTCGGTTTGTTGTCATAGTAGTATTCTGCATTGGAACATAAATCAGAGGTTCCGACTTCTGACATAAATAAAAAATAAAACTCAACAAAACTCCCCCCTCTATTCAGAATTCCATGTCAGAATATCGGGCGTCATAGCAACATGTTATAGCAACATGGCTTCCCACATCGTCAGGTAATATTACTTTTTACTTGTAAAAACAAATTGAAAATCAATTTGAGATGTAGCTACATGCATCCATATTTAAATGGATATGTAAATGTAAATATGATAGCAATAACTTTGACTTGTGTTATCGTTATGTAATTAACGGTATTAGTGGCAGTCAACCAGGTAAAAAAATTATGACAATAGGATTGTCAATAGTTCACGGTGCTGGTATGCTCTACGTAAATGAGGCTCAGTGGTTGTATGTCCATGTTTTCTGACTTGTGACCTCACAACAGCTCGAACGCATAAGTGATAAATGTCGAAAGCAGCATTTAGACCAATATGTTTAGAGCTGGCTTTGGTCGTATGCAAGTAAACAGTCCTTGTGGAAAGTAAAAGAGGTGACCTAAGGAAAATGTAATCATGGAAAACAATAAATTGTCTGGCTACAATTTAGCTTTTTATTTGCGTTTAAACATGTATCTGCATGTATGTGCATTATTTTGCAAAAATCTGAGTTTATGCAAATGCCCATTGACTCCATTATTGCGTTGTGCTATAAACAATGACCATGCAAGTCTATGCTAATTTAGTGTGCTAATTTAGCATAGTTATATTAGTAACAGCTACAAGCGGTATTTTAACCGTAAAACATGGATATTAGATGTTAATCCACACAAATATTTAGAGGAATTCTGAGTATTAGATATTAAAATAAATAAGATGATAATAGAGACGTATGGGCAGAGACGTCTGTGAGTAAAGTGGGCTATTATTATAACACATTAAGAAAAACCCAAAATACAATATAATATCATTACCTGAGGTGATTTCCACAAACACATTGAAATAAACACCTTGTTAGTGGAGTCTTTTTTTTCTTCTTCTTTATTTCTCTCTTTTTCTCCACTCCAGTTTCCTCTCCCTGGCTGCTGCTACCTTTCTGTGAGGTCATGTGTGCAGGAATGTGCGGTGACCAGACAGAATAATCAGCCATGGCAGCTTCACTGTGCAGCGGTGCATACATGCTGCATTATATCAGCCTTGACCACCGTCACACCATAGCCTATCCCAGCTGACAGGGTCCAGAGCAGGATCTGTATCGCACGCTGTGCTAATGCATCTGAACTGGACAACAGCCCAGCAACCTCTGTGTGTGTGTGTGTGTGTGTGTGTGTGACACATCCAGAGCCTTCACACTCCTGATTGACAGCTAGCATAATGTCTTGTATAGCCTTGGAGCATGTGATTAATAGTCAGTATCCGGGTGCATGCGGGTGCGCAGCGTTTTGTTTGCCTGCTTGTGGAAAGAAAGGTTAGTGCGGACTGCCACTCAAACTCCGTTTGAGTGGCAGTCCGTAGAGTGCAGTGCGTACGGTAGAAGTCAGTTAGGTTGGTCATCTCCCTGTCCTGGTGGATGTAATCCTGAGCGCGCTTGCTCTCCTCAAAGAGGCTGCTGCGACTCCGAGGCGAGGGAGGTTGATCCGATGAGAGAGGCTCCTCAAAACAGTTAGCCTGTGATATCAGTCTCCATCCGCTTCCATTCTCTTCACACTCTACTGGTGGACTCTCTTCATCCGCCGTCACAGTCCCCTCATTCCCAGGGCCGTTTCCTCGTGGCCTTGTTAAACGCATTGCTACCAATTGCTCTAAAGGAGTTGCTTTGCTATCATATAAAAAATTTGACCTCATCTCGCCGAGGTCACGGACAATAAATACCTGACAACCTGAGTATGGGGTGGGCCGACCAAGCTTGACATTCTAATCTTCTCACAATGCCCTGTTGATGTCTGGTGTGAGCAGGGTCAGTTCTTCTCCCCTATCGCTGCTCAGAGAGACGGAGGTGGGTGTCGAGAGATGGAGGGAGCTCCTTTGCCTTTCGCTGCTCATGTGCCCCACGTTTTCTCGCACCAGATTTATTGATATTGACCTTTTGCTGAAATTAAGCGTACAGATCCCTGGGCAGCGAGAGCAAAGTTTAAACCAATTAAACAGCACTTCACCAATCAGCTAGCCAAGGCTAGAGCTGTCATGCAGGCCAGCCTGGTGAAATTACAACCGTTTGCACTGTATCAAAGCCTGCAAACAGGGCAAACAATGGCTAAGTAATTTGATTAGGTGAGCTTTCTAAAATAAAACATTGGGCTGACCCGAATGCTTCTGAGCATCAATCATTGTCATGGTAATCATGGCAATGCGTAGTTTGTTGTGGATTTGATTGTTATATTTGCTCCCTTCTGCATCCACCACAACATTTAATGTTGGATTTTGGCATCGCTTTGGTTTTTGGAGTGCAACTTTGCAGCATCTGTCAGGTGGAGTTCTGGTCAATTATGTACGGCTCTTTCAGGCCTTACTTGGGCTTACACTTCATGCCTGTACAGATCTTTCCGGCCATATTATAGGTATGAGCATGCTTGATTTCTTTATGACACACCCGTGGACTCCCATAGCCAAACTTTTTGCTGCCAAGTTGAATTTCATAAAAAGCCTTGCCAAAGTTATTCCATCAATGCGAAAATATGAAACTGAAATGGAACCAGCGTTCCAAAAGCTGTTTGAAGAAACAGCTTTGATTATGAATGCATTACATTAATTAACATTGTAAGAAATTATAATTTGTTAAACCCATACGACTGCATGTTAAAGGGATTATTCTCAAATCAACTTTAAGGATATTGATCACAGTGTTCTCAGTGCTGTATAAGAAATGTTATATTTGCCTAATAACATTTGCCTAATAACATCTACAGTACTGATCTTAACATTATTTATAAAACAAGGCTGTCATTAAAACATAGGCCAGCAGAATACTAATTGTTTGTGTGTGTGTGTGTGTGTGTGTGTGTGTGT
>JAODTR010041681.1:4750-19672 GCA_025399935.1 Amblyopsis rosae | reverse complement strand
TATAAACCGATAAGCATTGTTGTATATTGAGGTATAAGTAAGTTACAGTATAACGAATCGCTGTTGATTTAGGGTGGATTTTCAATGGTGTCTGACTGTATTTCATCATAACTGTAAAATACTGTTAATTGACACCTTACATGTAAAATAACATTTAATGTTGTTGGTTAATGGTAACAGTAGATCAATGTAATTAATTAACGTAATACAGTATTTATTGCTCAAACAGCTCCATTTTGGAGACAAATTACTATTTCTGAGCTTTACAACACGGCTTCGGTAGAGTCCATGTGGAGTTTGAATAAAGAGGTAACATATTACACTTTTGACCATATTTTGACCATGTCCAGTATTATTTTGTCTGCATGATTATTGACCTGTTGACAATTCAGATGTTTATTAAAGTCAGGTTGTGAGCAATTTTAGCTAGCTAACAGCAAAGTTAGTGCTTTTCAGAACTTTGTAAAGTTATTTTGAGGTCATCTTATCATTTAGGCTAAAACAGATTGAACTTTATATATCACAATATATAGGCTAATATATTACTGTACTGTAACAGAACTTTTTATTGAACGGTTCTGGTACAATAAAGTATATCTGTAGAATCGATTTAAACCAGCAACAATAACCAGTAAAATTATTATTAAAGTTACTCGCCAATGTAAAGATATAGATATCGTGTTTACTTTGTTTGGTTTACTGGTGCTATTACAGAGACAACTTCAACCACAAACGAGAAGGAATGGTAATATTTTCAAAAGGAGGGGAACTGAAATTGACAGTGTCTCTCCAAGCAGAGAAGTGAGGAAATATTAAATACATTTTTATTGTGTAGGTTACACTTATAGATGTCACAGTTTGCAATTTATATATATTTTTCCAAAGAATAAGCATTATACATTTACTGTCATAAGATCAATGTGACATTCATGCATTTGCAGTAGGCCATTTGTGACAAGTTATTTATTTATTTACATGTTTTAGACTGTTCGCTGGTTTGAATCTGGAATGAGAGAGGAAGCAAGAACACCCACGAAGGTACAAGAGGACCGGGGAGGTTATTCAGAAAAGGGCAGCTAGTGTCAATCCGCATGTTGCCACACTGTTTGAAGAAATGGCTGGACTTTCAGTGGGGCTTCAGTTAGGTCACTGTGTCTTGTCTCTAGGATCTCAGTACTTTGACCTTGCTTCAGCTCCAGTAAAACTGACTTAGAAAACTGAGAAGAAAGCATGATAAAGGAGAGAAGACCATTCCCGACATCAACATAATTTATTACGATGATGCAGTAAGATGTTACTAACATTGATTTGGTAATAAATGTATACAATATAGACATTATAACATACAATGATGTTGGAGAAACTAAAGTCTCAAGTTTCAACCCCTAAATGTTAATGTACTTTATCCTTAATTATATTACAATGTCTCTACTGTCTAGCTCATCTCATCACCATCACCATGTCATTGAAGTCCAAACCTGGCTTTCTCGTATAGATAAAGTATTTATACACCCCATGTTGCAGACTGTGGAGTGTTGTGAGACATAAAATCAAATTGAAAGTTTACAGAATGGGAAGGAAGAGGTAGACTCCTATTGCAGCAGAGGTTGAGACCCACTGTGCTCTTAATAAAATCCAAGTAAGACCAACATTATTAGAAAAGCTAAAAAAATATGATGGCATGCTGGTGTCACTTGGATTTACTGGGGGCAAAGCCAGTCATATTGAATTTAATCACCATTGTGTGTGTTCGTGCATGTGGAAGGTCAACATTTATTTGTGTGTATGCGTGTGTGTGTGTGTGTGTGTGTGTGTGTGTGTGTGTGTGTGTGTGTGCACGCACGTACACTCTCATCCTGTTTAATCGCATGTATGCATAATGTAGACCTATACAGTATGGCTTTTTGTTCACATGTCAAGGACGTTAACTGAATAGTTTGCTTTTGAAAACTACCTATAATGTCTTGATCTCTTAATGTGTTTAAAATGAATTATTAACAAATTTTTATATGGAATCACATGGGATATATTGATGATATACCTACACTGTACAGTATATCTTAAAATACATCTGATATACTGTATTGTAAAGTCAATCTGCAGTTACAGCATTGAGCATAGACGTATAATATTGAATTAAATATACTGTATATGTTAATGTATGCAGTTTTGCATATTAATTCTGAAATTGTAATTTCCCACTCAACATTTGTTGCAACAACACGACCAAATGAATCTGGTTGAATTTAAGCAGAATATCAAAGAGCGGAGTGGCAAAGAGATATTGTCACACGGATGTCGCCGCTACAGGAAAACCATGCCACATGCAGAGCAAACAATCCCCACGAATGTTTCACAGTCTGATTTAAGGGATTTTCACACGGGAAGCGGTACCCGCTACAGTAGGGTTCAATTAATTTTCAATGAGAAGTGGGCGGCTGAGGCGGGTGAGGCGGGAGGCGAAATGGCGGGCGGGCGCAGTGTCGAGAACTTTGCCGCTTGTGTGCACGAATCGAGAACACGCCCGCCCGCCTCCGAGATAAAAAATATGAAACTTTTGAGGTGGCAGCACGGAGAGACACACGTTCGCCTCCTTGACTTGTAGGAATGTAAACTAGCAAGCAGCATACAGCCGATCCAACTGACAGATACATTTTTTTATTTCACAAGCTTTTACCGTACACGAGACAGCGAATTTAATTACATAAATGTTGTGCTTGTCAAACAGAAATGGTGACTGAAGAAGCACTAATAATAGGTAGCAATTTTCACTGTCTGTAGAACGAGATCATTGTGGTACCTGGTATAGGCTACAGGGTACACCTAACCATCATACATTTAACCACTACCGTACCGGTAGAATTGAATAATTTTAACCAAAGTGTAAACCCCCATACATTTATTCACTAATCTTAACCAGAGGGTAATAGATGTAACTCCTAAAAATAACAATAATAAGCAGCAAGGACATCGCCATAGTAACACTAGTAATCTTTCATCCTTATTCTCTTAAAAACGTAAAAGCTGCCACTAGTTTTGCATCTTGCGCAACACCGGATGATCTATGCTGCCCCAGGATTTCTGTTGGTATTGCACCTGGCGCGTGCATTTGGAAGCCACAAGGGCTGGGGAAACGAGGAAGTACCGATCAAAAGAAAGAAGGATACGTGTGGCAGCGATGTTGCGTATGCGTACTTAACAGCAAGTTTAAATAGGCCTTTAGGCCCAACTACGCATCCATTACATACTGGATGCGTAGTTGCGTGCCGTTTCACAGGAATACCATTAATCTCCTATGGAGCACAGCGTAGATCTTGCAACATTGCGTTGCGTATGCAGTAGCGTCAGGTGAAAGGCAAAGCACGCTGAAAAAAGCAAACGCATGCAGTAAAAAGGCATGCGTAATTGTAAACGTGACCTGGCTGCACCTAAAATATAGATGTTGCTCATTTTATTGGCGAAACTTAGACACCTACTCTATTAATAACAACATTTCCGCTGGAGGAATGCCAATTTTTATTACGTTAGCTTACTACGACTGGCCATGGGACCTGCTAGCGTCACCATGGATACCAACTCTAATCAGAGAGTCATGTAGAATGCTGCGTAAAAAAACTTGCATGAATTGTGCTTGTGTGTTTGTGTGTGTGTGGTACAGTAGTTCAGTGCAGGTGTGTCTAATTAATACAGTATAAGGAGGTGTATTGTGTACATGCTCAAGTTTCTCCTGACACACACACACACCTAGATACTGTAGCATTCTCCATGAGATTACATCTTACCGTTATCTATGGAAGAAGCCTTTGTCCCCTCCCATGGAGCACAAGGTAAACAAACATCAGAAGGTCTGCTGTGTCCCACAGAGACAAGTGACATACCCAAGACAAAAACATGCAGACAGACAGAAATGATTCATGGTTCCGCTTTTATATTGGCAGAACATGTTTTGTTTTTCATTTTTCTTCATATTATCAGTAACCTTTCAAGTGATTATCAGGCAGGGAGAGGACAGGGAAGAGAACGGGGCGATCAGGGGAGGGGTACAGATTGAAGAGTTATCTGCTGCGAGATAGAAGAGAGAAAACAGTGATGGCATGAGAAAGAAAATAGAGATCTATGACAGAGTTCAGTGGAAGTGTGTGGGTTGATAATGAATGTAATCTGCATATAGATGATATCTGGCTGTGTGGTCATCCCTGATGTGAATTTACTATCTCTGATTACAGTACATGCTACACCGTTTGTACATGCATAGTATGTGCTATGACGAATAACAAAACCCTGTATACATACATAGCTGTACATGCCAGGATAGCGCACATGCTTTATGATACAGGATTCTATTGTGACTTGTGATCACGTATTTCAATTAGTGTTTCTGGTTTCAAGTAATGGACTCATCTAAGCACTTTAAATTTGTTGATGTACGGCCCCCGCCTGCCGTTATACTGCTACTGTAAATGTACATTTCTGTGTGCAGATTGGAAAACATTAATTTCAGCATAATTAATTCAGATAATTATGCGATTGCCTCATTTCCGTTTCAACCAGATGTGGTTATGAATCAAGGCTGTGTAGTGAAACCTTTGTTTTTCTGTAAGGAAAATTTTTCACCATACCCTTTGAGAGGCCCTATATCCACAGTAGTATAATGTAACATCAATCGCAATTTAACTTGTCCCTATCAAACGTTTATCAGTAGTTTAGAACATTTTAGAAAGGTTCTGAAATATCAGGTAAAAAGCTACGTGAAAACACTTAAGATAATGACTTGTCTTAAAATAAAGTCTTTGTAGTTTCGAATGACAGCCTGTGCCAATGATTCAAACATCTTAGCTGATTCCTTATGCACAGCACAGAGGAAATGGCCTGTCAGACTCACAAAAAGAAACTTAGATCTTCTAAGAAGGTCCCATTATTCACAAAGTGACTTTATAAAGGCACATATTCCAAGGCATAAGCACTGAAAGGCTATGTTTATATTTTCTTTCAATTATATTTGTATTACCTCATAATTTATTTCTTAAAAATACATATACAAATATTCAAGCTTTGTGACTAATTCCATTAAAAGAATGTAATCTAAATGAATCGCATATTTGCCTTTTCCTCCATTTTCTGTGACCAGAAGTCAAAGCAATGACAGTTTTGCACTACTACAACATCTTGACCTTAACTCTATAGATTAGAAGAAATGGATATAGACAAAATCATGTCCTTATGTCTCCAAAAGTAGTGTCCAGCCTCTTGGGATAGTTTTGACAGTGACAGCTGTATACCGGTATATGTATGGTCAGCTATTATATATAATAAGCGTTTTGTCAAATTCAGCTAGCTGGTGTTGTTCCATCCTAAAAAAATTAAGTAAATAAATTGCATGAATCTAGTCCAATTAAGCCTCTAGATGCCTCATACACAAGCACACACAGAGATGTTTCCACGTTTTCTTTCGACTACATAAAGTTTAGATTCTCATCTTGAAGTTACCGCATATTTGAAGGGAAAGATAGCAGGTATGTTAGAGGTACTGCCATGCAGTATCAATAAAATAGTATTATATCATATCATTAATAGTATTAATGTCAATGCTTTACATGACAAAGAATACATTTTTTGCTGAGTGAAAATATAACATTTAACTGCTTAATCACAAAGCCCAGAGTTGAGTCACATTCATCAGATGTCTGCTCTGTATGGAGGTTTAATTCACATGCTTTTAAATCCAAGAACCGACAGCTGAATGATGTAGTAGCAATTCAACTTTGATACAACTCTTCATCTTCCCTGAGGACTCTGGCTCAGTTGATTTCTGAGTCCTTCCAGGCAGTTCTCATTCGTTTTCTGAAGTTCTGCTGTAACAGCTCTTTTCAGGCCATGTCAACAGAATGGTTCACTTCCCCCCTCTCTCTCTGCCTCTCTGTCTCTTCTTTGTAAGTGTAACTGCACCCTAACTTGTTGTTTTGTTTTAGCTGTAAACTAAATATTAGGACTGAACTGCGATGAGACACATAAATGCTGGTGTTGATAATGATCAAATGCAATTGTTTTAATATAAATGTTATGGTCTGAATATGTCTCTACACGTCATATCTGTTACAAATCACCCATGACTTGGCTGGTTTTCAGCAGTACTCCTTAACGTGCTCATGCGTCATCAAATTGAAATCTTACCGTTAATGTAGTCTCAGCCTCTTCCGTCCATTAGCACTAGATGATGACCTAGAAGATGGTCTCGCGGAGCCAGCCTTTACTTACTTACAACTACTTACTTACTGTAAGTCCTGGACACAGCGCTGGCTAACTTCGTCATTACCCGCCTACTTGACAAGTGAGGTATTTTGATTGACATGTACGACGTAACTCAGTGACCAATTTGGATGATAAACTTACAATGAGGAATTTGCTCTGGCTGTTTACAGGACTTGTAAACCTGTAAAATGTGTAGGCTACGATTACTGCTTAAAATAAGTGTTTCATTGGAAACAGTGAAGCAGTGAAATAGCGGATACATACTTGTGAGTGACAATGCTAACAGCCAATGGAAATCGACAGAATTACTTCCCGAAAGTCCGAGAGTCCTGTGTCAGGGGTATGTTGTGTGTGTCAGGGGTTCAGCACAGAGTTGCATGTTAAGTGACGTAGTGCAAATGGACGGACGGCTGACGCCAGAATTCCACATGGCTTGCCGCCCCAGCTGAATGTTTACAGTATGTTGCTGCATATGGGGGTGGAGGTGTGGAGAGGGGTGCCAGCCAGCCACTCAGCATGAGAGAAGAGGAAGGGTCATGTGATGTGCCAGCGCTCTGAATTGAAATCCACTACAGTGACTTGAATGCATATGTAATGCCGGCTTCAATCGTAACGGCAGGCCTGGACACAAATCACCAAGTTCACCTTTAACTGTTTCCACTGCGCCCTTCCTCATTATATCTTCTCCTGCCCTCTTCTCTCTCTCTCTCTCTCTCTCTCTCTCTCTCTCTCTCTCCCGTTGTGCTTGTAAATCAGTTCAAAAAGTGAGCAAAAACTGCCATCCACAAAGGTTCACAGAGAGAAGTCGTTGCCTGCAGGTCCACGTTGAAAGCCAGTCACTTTTTATCCAGAGCTCACGGTGAGAACAAATAAACCCTGATGTAGAAGGAGCTGGTCAGATGCTCAGTGTGACGACTGGCTAAATGATACATTTAGAAAGCACTCTACAGTATTGCATCACATTCACCCATTCACACACACGGCAATTGCTGCCATGCAAGGCGCGACCAACCACCGGGAGCAGTTAGGGTTTGGTGTCTTGCTCAAGGACACCTCGACACTTGGTGCGGAGTTAGCGAGATCAAACCAGCGACTTTTGGATCACCTGTCGCCCCGCTCTACTCACTGCACCACTGTCACCCTATGAGTTTACTGTCACAGCAATGGTGCTTGTGTGGCGGAGATCATCTGTCCCCCTAGGGAATCAAACCCCGATCTCCTCGAGAGCGGCCGCTATACAAGGCAGGGCCCTAGCCTGCATGGCCAGAGCGTAATTAGTAGCCGTTATTAGAAGAACATCGGTAAAGTGGAGTGATGCATGCATAGGTAAAAGTCCTAGTGCGTTAGACTGAAACATTGGCACTCATGGAAGGCCTCTTGTCCAATCAAATCACTCGGAAGAAACTGTTTAATGTATAATGATAAATAGTAATCAGTGCTGGATATACCGGTGTGCGTGTGCGTGCATGTGTGTGTGTGAGGGGGTGGGGTGTCGGGTTCATAGATGATGAACTCGACACATTAATATATACACAATGTACTGTATAAAGGTCAAAACATTGGCAACTACGATTCAAATTCAAATTTAATTCGGCAGATATCACAGATGCTGTGGCTTTACTTTTCCTCAGTATGTGGGCATTACAAACATAAAGGGCAAGAAATACATCTTATTGTTAACGAGCATGGCACTTGTTGACAGTTATTCCTCTTATTTTTTTTCATGACCTTTCTATTATTAATCATATTATGGTTCCTTGACGTGCAGGAGAGCTTTTTAGCAACAATCAGCTCCCGTGCAAAATGTTTCACCTCCCAGAGGGAGTACGCAACACTATCAGTCAGGAAGAGAGCAATGTGTGGAGCGAAAACAATGGGAGCACTATTAAGAAACAGCCTCTAAACTGCATCTGACAATGGCCAGGATTGTAGCTGAACCCAATTCATTGAGGTAAAGTGGCCATTTAAGGAAGCACAGCAGGTGATTGCTGTCCCTGAACATAGAGATGCAGCGATGGGGAGAATTTGGGCTATTTTCAGAACATCACGGTGCTGTTGTATCTCACTGCTCACACAGGATGAAATATCGGCAGGGCAAGCTGGGTCAATGCCCACTTTTCAGTGCCTGGAAAGGCATATGTATAACTTTTATTAAAAACATTACATAAATGCTGAAAAAATAAATAACATAAATTCCTACATGGATGACAAGCACCACCTAAACCGATAAGTGTGTGTTTGTGACAGGTACTGTAAATGACAATTTATATAATAAACATGAAATAAATTCTAAGCTAAACCTAAATACACAGTATATATATATAATTTTTTTTTTCTATTTCTATGACTACCACTGGAGTAGTACAAGAATAATGTCTAAACAATAACCAAGCCTATGTGTCTGTTAGTTCACCACTACTGCCTTGGCCAGCATGTGTCATGAATTATTTCCATTGATAAACATTAGTACAATATGATGCATCAGTTAATGGAATGCCCCATGTCAGCTCAGCCTCAAGCATTCAAACCTTGGCAACACCCTCGATCTACAGTATATTATATGGATTATTATCTAAGTACACAAGCTTTTACACTGATATTGGTAAGCATGAAACGTACGCAGCCACGCACACACACTCTCTCTCTCTCTCTCTCTCTCTCTCTCTCTCTCCCTCTCTCTCTCCCTCTCTCTCAAAACAACAAAGAGGGCGCTGCATCGCGGGTCACTTGGCACACTGGAAGGGGTAATTATATTTAAAGAATACTAAGCAGAGATAGGCTGGGAGCGAGGCCAAGGTTCACGGTGCGTATACAGTCGCTTGTTTACTTCCTGAGGTGCGTAGGGATACCGGGAAGTGTGCCAGGGAAATGCCTCTGAACCCAAACGCAGACCCGATGCCTCAGCATTTTCCTTTTAAAGGTTACTACAGTACCAGAGTTAGCAGGCTTTGTGTCCGTCCCACGTGATTTTCTTAGCACTATACAATTCTTAAATATACAATATGCACAAGTGGCCAGTTTTGCCACACTAGGAGTTATGATCTACAAAGAGGCCCAACGTCCACCCAGAGAGCTTTAAATGTAGAAATAGCATTGCAGGTTAAGGATACAGTATGTGAATGATAAAACACCATCTCATAATGTCCGCCTGGCATTCAAAACAGAAAACACTTATTAAGGATGAAAATCAATTCACAGCATCAAAAGCGGGTGCAGTGATGAAGCACTAATATGTTACATTTGTGGGGTTCTGATCCTGTTACCATCGTCTCCATGTATTGTCCTGCATTGCGTTCTCTCTATTATGCTCTCCGGGTACCTTGCACCTTTCTCTCAATCTGTCTTATTTGCTGTCCTTTGTTTTATGTCTGTTTTCCAACATCATCTTGGAGGGTCTCAGCGTGTATCCACGGCTGCACGCAAACAAACGCACAAGTAATGCGAGACGAGGCAAGAAAGTCGAGTGCATGCTTCTGGCTGCTTGTGTGCACACATATTTCCTTTTTTTCCCCCACCAAATGTGTAGTGCTCGTGTGCGCAGCCCTTGCTGCCATCCCTAACAAATGCCATTGGATTTACTCAGTGTTAGTGCATTCACTCTCATCTCGCTGGCTCTGAGGCATAACCAGGACGGCTGGTGCCGTATTGGCAATCACACAAATCTGTCTTCACCTCAATATTTAATGAGCTGAGCAAATTAGCCACACAAAGCAATCGATTGAGCCTTTTCCTTCCCGTTGCTGAAGTACATACGTATACGCATGCAGAGCGGGACACTTCTCAGAAAGCTTAGTGCGCCCAAAACCCAAGCACACACAGGGACACTGGTTCTTGTTCTGATTGCTTGAAGGTGGTCCAATCACCTGCCACTGCAATTATTGAATTAACACTTGCATACTGTATTAGCACCCCCTCTATTAAAATTGAAGGAGGGTTTATCGACTTATGTGCTGGGCTAGTGATCCACATCTTTAGATGGGCTCCACTCATTGTTCTATTAAGCATTAGCTTTTGCACGGTGGCACCATCATTTTGCAACCTGCTATCAGAAGGTATAATTGAGGGCTGGTGTATAACACTACATCAACAATGCTGCACCACCCGTAGCCACTTTGATGATGGTGATGATCTGCCTGAATTTCATGAACATCAGCCTAACCTTAATCGTTTGCCGAAACGCAGGGCTACCAGAGATTGTCATGCTAACAAGGTATGATTGGCGTGCAAGCCTTGTGCTATTGTTGGTAAAGTACGGTATAGTATGGCATGGGGCAAGCATTTACCACCATGGGAAGGTCATTCTAATGATTCAGTTTCCAAACATTCAGTAATACAGTGCTTACAGCCTCGGAACGGCTGAGGTTTGTTTTGCTCAACCAATCAAAGGGTTCTTCTTCGTAGACTTAAATGCAAACAACAATCTTATGTGCATGAAATGTAGCAATTACTTTGGTTTGGTTTGAAAACTATACCTGACTTTTGACGGTTTAGCACTTATCTCTACCCCTCCTCTATACAGGGGCGAGTGCCCTTGAAATGGAAAGGGGCAGTCATTTTCCCAATATAACAATGTGTGTGTATAGCACAGAGAGAATTGGAAGACTCGTATTGACAAGGGGATATTATTATTGAACAGGCTATATTAAGCACTAACTTGTATCACATATCATATATGTCATATAGCCCACAATCCCCCTTCTCCAATCATCCTCTTGCCGCATACTGATGTGAGCTATTCCTAGTTGTGCCCATTCCCCAGGGTGCAGAGCATGTATAGAGAGAGATTGGCTCAATTACCTGCTAACTGGATACAAAGAACAACTGCAGATTTGTTTGTTGTACAGACACACACGTTTTCGTGCCACACGCTTTTCACTCACAAGTCAATCGAGCTTCAATTATCAAGCAAGGTACCAATGTATTTTTAACAACGTGATGATTGTGTGCCATGCAAGACTTCTCCATTAAAATATCTACAGCAGCTCAATTACATGGTATGTTATTCTAAACTCAGTGTCAAAGCCATTAAGAACAGTTACCAAACATCAGCAATTGCAGCATCCCATTGTTAAGCACATGGAATAAAAGATTAATAAGATATTTGCTCTGAATTAATGCATTTAAAAGATACATTGAATTGAAAGGGGGATGGAAAGAGAGCTAGAGGTATGGAGGTCTGGCAGAGATGTTGGCTCTGTTTATATGCTATGTCATTGTTTAAACAACATCGCCATATCATTCTGCAATATAATCCCTGTACCCACACAGCTTAAGTTAATTAATGGCGTCCCGGGAGCTCTCTTCCATGTCCTTTTCTCCTGAGCTTACATTTTTTTGCTTGGCTCGGGATTTGTGTGTGTGTGTGTGTGTGTGTCAGAGAGTTATGTCACTACCAAGTGTACATTATAGTTAGTTGTGTATTCATTTTAGAAATATTTTTGATTCTGCCATGATCTTTTTCATATACAGTATGTAATATGTTTAAAGTTTTTGTTGTATAGTTTATATTTTGTAAGTTGTAATATGTAATATATAAGTTAAATTTACATTCTATTCAAATTTCACCAATTTCAGTCACATTCCAAATTTGTTATCATGTTTTATTTATACAGTATATTGTTCATGTACTCTAAACATAACATAAAAAGTAAGTACATTTGTGTTTGGTATATACATTTTTTGTTGATGTTCTTTGCGGATTGGATGATTGGATGATTGGATGATTGAAGTCTGAAGAAACAAGACATATTGTCAGTAGCGTGTGGAAGAACCACACAGCCAACAGCCTGCCACCTCCCCCTCACGCTGGTCACCATGGTCACAGACTGCTGTGGGATGGCATCCCATTCATCAACCAGTGTTTGCTGCTTGTCAGCCAACGTGGTTGTGTTGGCCACTCTGGCACGAACAGCACGCCCAATCTGATCGCACAAATATCCACAAATGTCCTACTTTTTGTGCGTAGTGTGCTGTATGTCAGATATTAATGCATATCCTCTACTTGTATTTTAAATGTGACATTAAATCAAGTACTTCTTGACATTATTAAGACAATTATTGCTCCTCAAAACTCTGTACAGGATAAAATACGTACAATAGTTATTTATTTTATTGTATGGTAATGATATGATCAATAATCTGTCTCTCCAAATTAACAAACAAACAAACCAACCAACAAACACACAAACATGCTGCAATACTTCCAAACATCAATGTTCCCATTGCCATTATCACTGCTATTGATTGTTACGGTAATAACGAAGCCGTTTTTACCGATTTGTTTAAAGATGTTGATACTGTTCATCATAACACCTTATTGAATCATTTGACTATTGTTATTATTATAATTTTGAATATTATTATTATTATTATTATTATTATTATTATTATAAGGTTTGAGAAGGCTGTGGGCTAATTCAGAAATGATAACAACCTGGAACTGCCATAAGATCAGGGTGTTAAATAATAGATTACAATACTCTGATGCTTTCTTGTCAGTGAAGTGTGAAGATGAGATTCTTCAGGGTTCCATTATTTTGCCTCTATTGTTTTACAATAAGAATTATATTTCTAATAGGAATTTCACTGACACAATCATTCTTATTGCGTCAATTATAAGAGTTTTAATAATTGAGAAAACATTTTTTTATATATATATATACTGTGTGTATATAAAAAAAGAATATACATTTCTGCTGTTTTTGGAAATAGAAACACTTGAGCGAGGTAAATAAAAAAATATACAAAGACCTGGGTTTTTATTTAAATCTGAAATTCTGACCTTTACAATTTAAGCAACTGACAAAGAAGCTGAAGCTAAAACTTCTATTTTATTTTCAGAACAGTAGCTTTTCCCAGCTAGCTAGAAAAGAGGTTGCTGCAGCTTCTTTTCCCTATTCTATCTAAATTATCGTGTAATAATAGCCTGTGCATGCGTGTATCGAGGGCAGTGCGGAATTCTACAGTATTTATCACTCAGCATTACGATTCATAACGAATGTCAACTTAGCTCACCACCGTAATGTATATCAAATGTTTACTGTAGATTGATTTGTGTGATGCATTTCATGAAAGAGATGTATCCTCAATGTGATTAGCCTGGTTACATTCAGACACAACATACAGTATACATACAAACAGAAATAAACGTGTAGATGACATCGATTTGTTATTGTCTATCATGTCTGCAAGGGAACTCTCCTTATAGCTCACACTAACATTCTGTGTTGGTTTGCATAATGTATATGTTTGTGTTTTATGTACGTACATGCTTGCAAGGCTGCATGTGTATGCATGAAGCAAGCCTTCTTGTGAAAAATGGCATTGATTCTTAACTGATCTAGGAGCTTTTCTCCATACCCCATAGAGAGTCTGACGGCAGACTCCAACAGCGTGAATTAATAAGGCTCATTTATTGATTGGGGAGAACATTGTTTAGAATTGAATATAGCATAACTTAAATAACCTGTCTTGCTCATTTCATGGTTTTCCTCTGGTCTTCCTTTTCCTTTTCCCTTACCTTCTATTTCCTTTTCTGCCTCTACCCAAATGTCTATCTTTTCCTCCACGCCTCCCCACGTCTTGGCAGTAGTCCTGCTTGCCGTCTCGCCCATCTGTTTCCATTCATTAGGACAGGATCTGCTTCTCTGCTCCTCTGACACCTTTTCACGTTGCGCTGCACAATGTAATTAAGCAGGGTGTATATGTGTGTGTGTGGATGCAGGGGGGGGGGGTCATTTCTGAGTCGCAGCAGCCTTCCAACCAGAGCGCCATCCTCTTCCATCCTCTCAGACTCCCGTCCTGTTTGTTCGTGCAGACAGGAGTGTCGTGATGCTCAGCTGAAATGGGTTTTGTCTCCTCAAAACGTCCCTGGCACACAAAAGAGGCAGGCACATATGTTAATAATGTCCTTAGATCTGGCTCACATGCTTTGGAGTTCTTCAGCGTTCTTCTTGGTCTTGTGTTTTGTATTCAATATATAGGCTACATACGAAGCAAGGTTCCTTAATGTACATACACTGTACAATAGGGGCAGTCGCTATCGCAACATAACTGTATGGAGGACACTGCAACAATTAATTATAGCCAGACACTGGCCAGGACACAAGGCCAGGTGTGCATATAGAACAATATGAATTACTGACCAGCTACTGAATCGCTCTAGGAAGGAGGGAAGGACATGAAGCTCTCTATAAGACCTCAATGTTTGGAAGGTGTGGTGGAAAAATGCACACATTATAACTTTTTAGAATATTCTGCATTAATCATATTATTATTATCATATTATTATTATTATTATTATTATTATTATTATTATGTATATTCTTTTATGTTATTATGAATTAACATGTTTCTTAAGTCATTATGGTTTTCAAATTCAAACTTTTCGGTTAAATAGGATCAATAAAAAGTCTAAATAATATTCATAGTTCCTGAGTTTTCCGTCTGTCTTTTAATAACTTCAACAAACGTGTAAATGAGTTGAAATGTTATTCACAAACAAGAAAAGCTTAAAGGCACATGAGTTTAACTAAAATGTTTTTAACTGTAGTTAAGTTACCTTAACTGTAGTTAAGGACAGTGGTCTGTGATGTTACCCTGATCATTTTTAACATTGTGACAAACAATGTTGGCGTGTTTAAACACTGACCTGCAATGCTTTTATATTAGCTC
>JAODTR010041670.1:0-19673 GCA_025399935.1 Amblyopsis rosae | reverse complement strand
CGGAGCAGCGCAATTACATCGGCTATTACAAATCGACATTACAATTCTGGCCACTGCGATATTGCTGTTGACATTTATAAAAATAATCAAAAAAAAAGGTGTCACTTAGTGTGTTTTGGCGTGTGAATGACATTGCTAGCAACATCACTTTTGTACACAAATAACTGACTACTAGATGTGTCCACTGAATGCAGCTTATAATGATATTGTTGTTATTCCTATCCAACCAAGTTGCATGACAATAAAGTATTGAATCTTCTACACATCAAAAGCCCAAATATAAAAATGAGAAGGTAAGGGTGCAGTGAGTTGCTTGCAATTACAAATTGTAGTCTGAAGAACGGACGTCTGTGCAAGAAATAAAACACCACAATAGCCACACGTTTAACTGCATTATTACAATGCAATGTTTTATTTTTAGCAACAATGCACAGATTTACCTTTACAAAACCTAATTCCATTTTTCTAACAATGCAATATCTATACATAAACAAGATCTAGCGTGCATTTCCCCGAAAGCGCTCTACTTTTAGACAGCATGGCACTAGCAAACCAAGAACAGGCCGCAGATTCGGCAAAGTTGCCATCCCCATTTGCAGGCCAAACAACATCCGACCGCATGCTAGGTGACTTGCAGTGGGGGTTTCGCCATCAGTGTTGGTGTGTGTGGTCTGCTCAACCAATGAGATTAGGCCACTTCCTACTCTGCTACACAGACATTTATGTGCACAAGATAAAAACTAAATTAATAAATATGAGGAAACACAGCCACTTACTCTCAACTGCCATACAGCCGGTCAGGGCCAGCGTCTTCGTAGGGAGTAGACGGGGCTAAAAATAATTAAAAACTAGTATGCAAGACACCGATAATCCCCTGTTGTATTCCCCAGGAGTGTGGGCAGTGGCGCCCCCCCGTACAAACAGACAACTTACGAGCGACCGTGTTTCATCACTGAAGAACTCTAGAAACGTGGTCAGCCCTGCCCCCTCCGTGGAGAGGGGGGTCACTTGGGGAGATGGGGTGAAGGGGGAGCAATGCGTGGGATTGTGTGGCCTTTCCCACAGTACAGAACTGCTTTGTTGTTGCTCAAGAGCTGAAATAAACCGCCAGAAGAGTGGAGAGGGGCGGGACACGAGCGTAGCAATCATGACGGCCCCCCTGAAAGCCTCTTTGGAATGGAAAAACCACAGTAAAACACGTCACGGAGGCGCATGTGATCATACGTGGGGGCTGAATCGCACACACACACACACACACACACACGCGGCCTACTCACGCATTGCAGTATGGTTTCTTTTCGAAGCCTTTGTAGTTCTTCATGTTCAGAGTCATTTTGCAGATCTCGCAGCTGAAGCATCCTTTGTGCCAGTACTGTTGAGAGAGGGAGATATCACACGTCGGTTACGCCGCTCGGTCCGATACCCGGTGAGAGCAAGCGCGCGCACACACACACACACACAGACATTATGGCTGGGCGATATTTAATTTATATCTGTATATTTTCAAAAGAGAAATTTGACTATCGTTTATAAGTTTTATTCGCACCTTTTTTCAGAGCAGCCAATGCTCAATTTCCGTTTCTGACAAACAGATACTCGTAGCCAGCTAGCATTACAAGGTGCCGGGAATCAAAAACAAATGTGGATTAAGTTAACTATCATTATAGCTGCAATATCTCTCTACAGTGGATGTACAACTTCAATTAAGTCCTGTATTTTCTCCTCCTGAACAATTAACCCACTTTATAGAAAATACCGATATGCATCGTGTATCGGTATTCAACACACACACATATATATACATACACGATTTTTGGTCCTATCGCCCAGCCCTACTACCAAAACACACACGCACACACACAGGCTATAGCAAACACCTAAACTAATAAATATAGAAACCTGAATGGAACAAAGTTAACTTTAGTGTCGATATGAGAATGAGGTGGTGAGACCGAGTTGCTGCCTTCCTCTTTCACTCATCAAATCTATGCTGTATATATTTATAACTTCGGTTACTGCAGGCGAGCCGTCTGAGCAGCAGTCATCTCATTACAAGCTTTCATCATGCTAATCCACACACGAAACATTCTCCTGATGTCCTCGCTACCCCACAACCAAGAGGAACTTGGTTTTTCTGCAGTTCCTGAACCATTTGTGGACCTGCACCTGAGGTGACTGTGCTTTCGGTGGTTTGTGTGGATCTGAAAGTACTGAACATTTGACTAAGGTTTACAAGTGAGAAAGTAGAAAACAAAACCGCGAGAAAAAAAAAAACAGAATTTACTTAACCGACTTTCCCAAAATATGTGCAATATGTCTCCAGGCTGACTTCTAAGACCAAGAACAGTCCGAGACCCTTTGATCGTTGCCTGGTCGGTTTGAATGTGTACTACGTATAGCATCTCACACGCACAGTATTACAGTCCAGTAACTCATTCACTAACATCAATTTACTAGCATACAGTAAAAGTGTGCTAGTCTAGAGCTGGGCTAGGCGTCTGCAGAGCACACGCTGCAACACATAATTCTGAATTGTAAGGACCAAACAAACATGTTCATTTAGCTCAGTGGTTCTCAAAGTGGGGTCTGCAGCCTATTGCCTGGGGGAATCGCGAAATTGTTGGACTTTTTTTTTTGTCTATTGAGACCATTTGCGGCAATATAAAAAATATTGTGCATTACCCACTTTAGCGTTTGGCCAATAAAACCTCTAATTTGATTGTTACACATCACACCAATCTGGAATGAATCAATCACTTCATGCAGGTCACAACAAACCATGTAGCTGCTTGCTAGCTTGATATAATAACGATCAGGGATGGCACAGATACTATAGTGAGATCGGAAATCGGTCCGATACTGACTTAAATAGCTGGATCGGTATAGGTGACAATTGGACAGCTGTAAACTGTCAAGCATCAGCCATGTCTAACCTACCCAGGCAACACTATCAGCAGCAGGTTTCTAAAATGGCTCGTCCTAAAATAGAGATCGGCTGTCATTTACTTTGCAACTTAACACTTAATTTAACACTGGAATCGGATCGGTACTCTGTATGGGCCGATACCCAAAGTGCCGGTATCTGTATATCGAGACTGAAAAAAAATGGATCATACGACCCTTAATAACCATTAGTATAGTGACTGCAGATACCTTTGTCAGTCAAAATCATCAAGTGATAAGATCAAACCCGATCAATTGAGAAAATATGACCTTCAAATAGTTCCAATGGCATTTAAGTATATATGGTAGGAAGCATATCATGTCCTTATAGTCTTGTATAATGTCTCTGAGCATAATGCTTAAAGGCAGGGTCAGTCATTCAAATCAAAACAGTATAGCTCCGCACTCCCGTAATAATGTTATACTTCTACACAGCCCTGGCTCCGTAAATAATAAACAAATTGGCGAGCACCACTCGTATCAACGAAGTCGTAGCACTACGCTTTGTTTCACAATGCATTTCAATGTGTGATGCAGCCCCGCGGAGGACCGTGGAGCAATACCATATTGATTTGAGCTCGAAGTTAGCAAGAAGTAATTTCTTGCCGACGCCTTTAAGTGATACGATTATGGGGGTGTTCATGGAAAATCTTCTCCCGAGCCAGTCTGAACAAGGAGTCAGTATTTGCTCAATGGTAACGTGAAGAACACTGAGGTAAGAAAGCAACAGAGTTAAAGTTTTTACAGCGCTTTCAGAAAAATTATTGAGAATCTCATTGTGGCAAAATATTGAGGTTCATAGCCCTACTGAATTGATAGTCAAGAAAACCCAACTAGTATTAACAGGAGCACCAGTTTGTCTTTTAGAATTACATAATTTCAAACGATGAACTTACAACATGCATTTATATTGTAGTTTTGCATTCTACATTTACATCTCAAAAGGTGATTCTGTTTTTCCCCACCTGGGGCACTTTCTCCCAATTTGAATAATTGTCACGGTTCCTGAAAGCGTTCTGGAACAGTCCTTACGTAAGACCCACTGTCAGAGTGACCGATTAGATGCGGACCCTTTCTCCTTCTCCCCCTGTGACGCCTCTATGGAGACCACATGCGTCCATCCACCAATTCATCTATTCAGCCGAACGTGTGCAATATTGACCTCCGTGAAGTTGGCATCACATATGGCAAGATCGTAAACACGAGTATTTAGCTTGGTTTGTGCATCGTTGGGGCACGCAAAAGTAAGATTTGTGCCAAAAATGTTTAGAGAAATACCACGTTTAATGTTACATGTTAAGCCTATGAGCAAGTCGGCCCATTCCAGCACAAGGTAAATGACGATGACGACATCTTACATTAAGTAATAAAACATACAGGCTAAAAATTAAGCACAGATATTTATTTTTGATTTCACAAACGTGTGCGATGGAGATCGTCCGTCCTCCTCGGGGAATGGAACCCCGATCTCCCACGCAGAGAGCGGACGCTCCTACAAGGCAGGCCAAAAACCCATGGGCCCTTGCCTGCGTCGCCAGAGCGTCCTATGGGGTGTCGGAGAGTGAGGATTAACTAACTGCACAGCTACCTGCTGGCCACCGTTACACACGTGCATAGATTATGCACCAAGTTAATAATGATATTGTATTAGAAGTGTAACTGTGTAACTAGGAGCTGAGTGAGGGGAGGGGCTGAGAGGGGGACCCCCATTCACATTTTACTGTGATGATGTATGAGCGTACAAAGTGTACTGTTGAAACCCAGCCAGGTCCTGGGGTGATTTTCAATGGACATGACATGTATTTCTGTCTTCAGCACACATTGTATGTGCAGGAATTTGGTCAATATTGTTCAATCCTATTACTTTGTGTACAGCTCAAAAACAAATGTTACGGTGCCGTTACACTTAAGTTAATGGGATGCTGAGGATGTCTTACATTGTAAAAAAAAAATAAAAATAAAACCAACTCCCTCAAACTGTTAAGACTACAAATGTCCCCCCCCGCCATCCCAAAGCAAGCCACAAATAAATCACACTTTTAGTCATATTCATATATGAGCTGCAAACTTTACAGAGGTCAATATTGGTATTACCTCCACAATGTCGGGGTAATAATGTGCGTCTGTGTGTGCGCATGTGTTAGGGTTCAGAGGAGGGCCAACGCCATGTATGAGGGGAGGGGGGCTGGGGAGGCAATGATCTGGATCCGGTTCTTATCTCAGGGAAGGAGGAATGTGGGGGGGGGACTTAACTCAGGGTGCTCCCTCCAGCTCTGGAGAACTTCCCAAGCTTTCTGCCTACACGCAGAGTAAAGCACTGAAACATAACTGTCTCTGTTTCTTTGCAAGTTCTCTCATTCGATCTCTCACACACACACACACACACTTTAGAGACACCTCCATGAAGTTGGCACCCCATCCATATGATAAGAATGTGAAGTATTTTGTTTTGGGCATAGTTTGTGCACACAAAATAAATGTTATGAAATTGTGCACATACCATTTTAGATAAATTAAACATTGCGTTTTTTGCAATGGTGTAACGTCCCCAGCCTCCTATTAATGTTAATATCACATTCGTTTATGCATCATCTGTGCAAACAAAAAAAAACAACATTTGTGCATCATTATTTAAAGTTTTGAGGTTTATTTTATGTAAACAGATGACGTCATACTATTCCCATTTGTCTCACGCCGGAATGGGGCGAATCGCTCATAGGCTTGACATGAACGTTCTTACTTGTTATTTCTCTACGACGGTTTTGCGCAAACTATTATTTTGCTTGCACAAACGAATAGAAATTATTTTAATTCACATTCTTGTCGTATGGTGTGCCAACTTCACAGAAGTGTGTAAATCTAAATCTTTCTTGGGCTACAGCTACACGATTAGGCATGGGACGATATGAAAAATGTATTCCACGATTGTCCTGGCCAAAATTATTGCGATATCGATATCACAATTATTGTAAAATGGCACTAAAACATACTGGAACCACTTTCTTACATTTTCATCAAAAAAACAAACATTTCTATTGTATCATGACACACAAGCATATCTTTGTGAGATTAATTTAGTTTTGAAACCAGTATTTCAACAAATTTGATTAATATTTTTATGTGGGAGACAATGGGCAAGCCGAGCCTTCAGCCATGGTGGTGATTGACTGGAAAGATGCAGGCTAATAAATAAGTTAGTATTCATCAATACAATTGGACTCTACAAGAGAGCTGGACACCTTTTTGCCAAGTCACTTGTGAAAATATTCATATTTATGGTTATCACGATAATGGACATTCACCACGATGCGGTTATCAACATATTTTTATCGCGATTAACGATAATATAATACATCGTCCTTTGAAAAACAGAAAAGCACAGTGCAAAGTGCCAGTGGAAAGTTGATCAAAATTAAAGCTATCTGACATGACAAATGACTAAACATTTTAAGAAAAGACCATTAAATGTTGCATTATACTATATTTAGAGTATAGACT
Source organism: Amblyopsis rosae (assembly GCA_025399935.1). Taxonomy (NCBI): domain Eukaryota; kingdom Metazoa; phylum Chordata; class Actinopteri; order Percopsiformes; family Amblyopsidae; genus Amblyopsis; species Amblyopsis rosae. Next base: position 13,232 of record JAODTR010041670.1, on the reverse strand, counting down.
GCCTTTCAATCCAGCAGTGGAAGAACCCATTTAACTTAATATTGCAGGATGGCCGTACTAGGCTATGCTCACTAGAGAAAAGGAAGAAGGAGGGTAGGGAGGGAAGGTACCCAACAATGAGCTATTTTTAGCTCCTTTGAGAGGGATCCGTGTAGCCGCCGTTGCCACCACACCCCCTTAGATATACCATATTGGTCCCGCCACATCTGCACCTCTAAACGAGCATTAGATGCAGTTCAGTTTGGGGGAAAAAAATCCATTGGAATTCAGCAAAAGTCGTCGTCAAGCCACGAATGTCCGTCTCGGGGTCTCTGCGTACCACAGACCACTCAGCATGCTGTGTGTGTGTGTGTGTGTGTGTGTGTGCGCGTAATTGTGCAGGGGAGAGGGCAAGGTTGATCAGTATTTAGTCACTTATTCAGCTGACCTGGTCAGTGGTTACAGTAGGTCTGTAAGCCCCATGTGAGAGCATGGATTACTCACACACACCGACGTCATTTGTGGTCTCAAACATTCCGCTCACATTGTGAGTGTAAACGAGGAAGCAACACAGGAGCTCAAGGTCCAGATGCAAAGCGCTGTGGTTCAAAGCCTGGAACACACAAACCTCACTGCACGATACTGAGATAGTTCACTAAGGGGCTCAGGATCACATCTTTCATATCCTCTTCCCCCACTCCACATCTGCCGTGACAGCAGTGTCATCAGCAAGCCTCATTGCTAATGACCGCACAATGCAGACGAATCACGCATTGGCTATTGTGAGAGCAATGCATCACGCCAACATGCAGTTTTAGAGGCACACCAGAAGGTACCCAGTCCAATATGATGTGGTAATACCGTATGCTCAGATGGAAGGCAAAACATGACAAAACATTATGTTTTAATGTTTTGCTTTTCATGGCCATAATAAACTGGTGAAATTGAGATTAATAAACTTTAGAATATCTACTGTCCGTGGGCTACCATCTTACCTTCTGGGTAATAATGTAAGTCTGGTTTTCACGAGGCCAGCGAAACAATTACTCAAATGGATAATAATTCGGACAACAGGAATAATCTATTAAAATGCCCAAATCTATTAAACATCTTACAGCCAAGGGATGCCCCTTTCTGGTGACCATAAAAAAGCAACAGCAACGTATGAACTCATTTCATCACAATTACAATTGCTGGGGATTTAGGAAGACCCAGGACTAGGCGGAGAGATTATATCTCCATGCTGGCCTGGGAACGTCTCGGGATCCCCCAGTCAGAGCTTGCTAATGTGGCTCGGGAAAGGGAAGTTTGGGGTCTCTTGCTGGAGCTGATGCCCCCGCGATCTGACTCCGAAAAAGCGGGTGAAGATGGATGGACTTTATTTTGTCCCTTCCTCGTCCCATCAGCATCACTAGCTACGCCTTGGTCACGGCCGTACCCCTAATTTCAACCAGGCCACATCTCTGCCGTGTTCCGGCTGCGTCACGGAGCTCCTGACAATGCATGTGAACTACCAAAGCTGCTCTCAGGAGCTGCTCTCCACTCTGCTCCGCTAAAAACAACCAGTTCTATTTTGGACGGAGGATGCTACTGGGATGCTTCTGAAAGCATTCAACGACCAATCAGAACTCAAACTAATTTATGTTTGGCCTAGTGAGAGAAACGCTGTTTAGCAAACAGTGCCTGAAACCTCACCCGACCTGCTAAGCCACATTCCAGCCTCCCGCAGGTCCAATGGCCTTCACAGGTGAACGCACAGGGGACAGGGTAAAGGACAGAAGATGACAAAACGGTCTGAGCGGTGGGCTTGGTGGGGTGTAAGCTGCAGCATTTACCTGCAACTGCAAGAACGATGAGATTAAACAGTTCTTAAATCAGTCAAATTTTTTATCCAGGTAAACTTATTAAATCAGAAATTATTGGTGAATTGACAGCAGTTTAATTGCCAACAAAAATCGTTTGTAACGGACTATTAGACTACCACCAATTCTCATCTCCTGCCGATTAATCGGTGCATTTCTAGGTCCGTTTCCCACCCCGGCCTACGGTAGACGGCTGGTGTCTCTGGCTGCAGAGAAGCCGGCCTCTGGCCTACCTGCCTGTCTGATTGGAGAAGAAAAGTAGAACAAGGACACTGAAGAGAGGGAGCCTAGAAGAAGAGAAAAAGCCGAGCCCATCGCCCTCCTTCAAGGCAGCTCAAGGACGCGTGCGTGCGAGCACAGTGCACGTGTCTCATTTGGTTAGGTTTTATAGTCAGTGCATGATGAGAGAGTGTCAGAAGGGGATTTGACACATGTAGCTGACTCAGTCAGCTTACATGACCTCCTCTACCAACAATGGAGAACGTGGAGAGTGTCTGGAAAACCCTGCAGCCATTAGAATAAAAAGGAGGCCGGGACAACATCAAACGACATGCTCCACGAGACCACTCACATTTGGTAGCATGTCCTTATCATTAGGCATGTCAAAGTGCTTACAGGCAAGTCTCGCTACTCGGCAGTCATCTTTGAAATGCCCCGGGCAGTCATGTAGGAAAATAGAATGGGGAGAAAGCCATAACTGCTATTTCAATGGTGACTGGACATAAGGACTGCATACGCAATCGCCAGTCAAATCTAATAAAAGCATCTTAAAACACTTAAAAGACTATAGCTCTAAAATAAGGTTTAAAAAACTGTTTTCCTTACAGGTATACTTCCATGGATGCACAATAGATTACTTCATCCTAATTCAGACACTCCGCTGAAGACATCAGTGTATATCTTGTGCTATTTGACATAACAGAGGCTGTACAAGACAATGGCAAAAAAAATACTGGAAAAATTGTTTTTTTTGGTGCGACAAAGACAAATTACAAAAAATATAGCGGCCAAATCTTTCACAGACAAGGGCGGCAAGTGGCACAGTGGGGCGATAGGTGGTCAAGAACTCACTTGGTCGAACTGCGTTAACTCCTCACCAAGTGTCTAGTTTTCCTTGAGCAGGACACCTAACCCTAACTGCTTCAGGTAGTCAGGTGTCTCCTTGCATGGCTGACATCACCATCGGCGTATGAATTAGGGCTGCAGCTATCGATTATTTTAGTTATCGAGTAATCTATTATTCCAACGATTAATCGATGAATCGAATATTTTGCCATTTACACAAAATACTTCTTTTTTTTTTTACATTCCAGTAAATCTGAATAAGGGAATAACTTTGATGTTAAAGTTATCTGAAGAATCTCACGATCAAACGTGTGGCGTGTCTACTTTGACACAAGTTGAAATCATAGACATATGGTTTAAACAAATATTTTAACTTTTTGCCGTCCTCCGCGACGGCATTTACAACCGGATGTTCGTAGCTCCCTCACAGACGGAGAAAACATCGACAAGGAGAAGGCAATACGTTTGGTGCAACAACACTAGAATACTAGATACAATACAAAAATAATTACATTAAACAGTTGCTACTAAATAATTGTGTTGGATACATTTTTATTAAATTTGCAAACAATGCGACATCGCCATAGCAACTGCCATTCTGTTGGACGTTTATGCCGTGCCGTCCAGAAAGTGTTGCCGTGTTCCATGTGAATGCAGCATCACTGTGGTCTACTAATCTGAGTCACCAGAACAGATTGGTGGCTCACAATCTGTCTTCTTTGGGATTTGCATGAATCATATACCTCAGAATACTTTCAGAGGGCTAAACAGGACATTCTAGTGGTTAGGGCGGTTGGCTCCTACCTAAAAGGTTGCGGGTTTAATCCCAAACTGGCCTAGCCCAAACTGGCCTACCTATAAAACGCATTAGCAAACAAGATGCTAAACCCCTACCCGTTTCAAAAAACAATAAAGTCATTTTCAAAAATACTTTAAAATAAAGAAAAATAAAACATCTCTCCCTTCAATGCCATAGAGTATCGTATGCTGTCTGCACAACTTTGTTCCTATTTAAAACAGAGCGAGGGCTGTGTAGAAAACAAATACCGAATTATTTTTTCCAGCAAGCACAGAATAATAAGATAGCGGACTGCAAGGAGATTGTTGGTGAATTTGACACTGTATTAGCTTACAGTTGCTTATTATACCTTTAATACTTGTAATTGTACTCTTACTGCAAGTCAGTTTGGATAAACGTAGCTGCTGAATTACCTAGATGTAAACTAACTTTGGCATGGCACCAAAAACAATGACATGCAGTGCTCTACGCTGACATTTTCCCCAGGAGCACATTTGCTTGTTAGTTTGGAGTGCAGTCAGAAATCTTTGCACAGCCAGCAGTCGAAATTCTTTAAGGGCAAGCATAATGAGTCGCCGTTACTCAATTATTCACCTTTTATATTTCATCATTGTATGTTATGATTGCATGCATGATTGTAAGCAAGACTATTAGGCCTACATCATGTTCGACCCATCATAAAATATCTACTGTAGTAGGATGACCATGAATTGTCCGCAGGCTTTTTTCACCTGTTTTGCTAGTGTCTTGTCAAAGAAACGTAAAACATTGCATATTAGCTTTAGCTAGCAGTGATGATGAGGTAGCTAATATAGTAAAGTGTTTGTGTTCAGCTTCGAGACCGGATTCAAAGACCTGAACACAATGTTCTATTCGCGTGGCTGGACTGTAGTTATTCTAACACATTTTGTAACGCACTCACCCTCAAGTGTAAAACCATGTTTGTAACAGGTAACTTTACTGCGCGTGTTTCTTCTGGGAAGCACGATTGTGCTTGAAACTCACAAACACACACACAGTACAGCACTTTGAGCTGCAATGCTTGTATGGGAAGTACTATACAAATAAAGTGCATTAATATTTCCAGGCAGGCACACCGATATATCAGGGAGATCACATCCCAAAACAGCCTTATATACACATGTGCATTCTGCAATGGAAATAAGGATGTTTGTCTCAGCCAAATTACTCATGTCAGGCGAGAACACATTGCCACAGTAGATTCCATGTTTAGTAATGAGAGACATTACAATTGCAAATTCAGCAACCTTTAAGAGTTAAAACCACAAGATAAACCTAAACGGTCAACACATTGGGAAATATTCACTGAATTTTTAATTAATCAAAGATTTGATGCAAAGTTTATCAAAGAATGTGCTATAATCAAAGCCTTTTGCGTAAATGTTTCAACACTACTGCTACAAAATGTACTCCCGCTGAAGAAATGTGCAGGACATTTCATGCAAGCAAACACATTTGACATTCCAAGCAGAAGTGAAACCTTGAACTGTCATCTCCCTAAAGAAAGCCCTCTTACCATTAAGAAAAAACGGAATAAAAAGGTTTCTACACAGAACACAAAGTGGTGCAGACATACAACACTATACCAGGTCAGCATTGGCCATATATGTCCAATATGTGGGAAGAAGCTTCTGAGAGATCACCTTATAGCATTGAAGGATATGGTGTTATTTTTGATAAAGTTAAAAAAAAAATACCAACAAGCTTTCTCCATAATGACCTTTAAGCTCATCTTCGGCTATTCTGTGGTAAGTTGCCCCAGAACTATTTCACACACCAACAGGTTGACTGCATCCTACTTGTGATTGGAAGTAACTGACTGTAGCCTTGTACAGTAGTCAGCTACCTTGTAGACTGTAGCCTACCTAATGAGTTCATGATTAACATACCTACATAGAGAAAGATTACTAAAGTGGCATTAGGTTTCGGTTTGTCCAGTACTAAAATATATTAATAAATATTGTATGTTAAAATGTCTTTGTACTCATATTATTCATGCATAAATAAGTAATGTTCTATCATAATGCCATAAGATTGCCTTTGAGAGTACAGTGTTGCCCAAATAAAAATTTATTTCAAGTACAGCAATGTTTATTTCCAATTAATTAATAAAATTGTTGTTGCACCCATTTACAGTATACCTAGCATAATGTGTTAGGTTTTGCAGAAGGTGTGCTTGTTTATTTTACTCTAACGATGTCATTAAAAAATGCGAGTTAAAAGGCATGGGCAGTCATTCTTGGTAACTTCAAATCAAAACAGTATCGCTCCGCGGACCTCCGCACCGGCACCTCGCGTCAAAATGCATTGTGAAGCAAAGCATACTGCTACGGATTTGTTGATACGAGCTGTGAGCCTGTGTTTGCCACTTTGTTACTATTTACAGAGCCAAGGCTGTGTAGAAGTATTGGATTATTCCTTTAAAACGCACAGAACAGTATGCTAGCAAAATGCAAGGAGATATTTTGTGAATTTGACAAAAAGTGTATTAGCTTTACATTTAGATTTCAATAGCTGACTATACCTTTCATGCCCACCTGGAAACTGATTAATTCCAAGCTTATAGTGGTATACATCAAAAGTATATCTTTATAAAACCTAGAGAAATAATGCAAGAGTACGAGTTCTCTTCTCTGAGGAAACATAAGCTCACAGCCGATCAAATAAGGAAGGCAGGCAGGCAGGCTGCACGTGGGAGAGAGAAGCTTAAGCCTGATGGTTATCTGAAGAGGTCCTGCAGACTAAACAAACATGTTGCAAGTGAGAAAAAGTGTCCACACAGTTTATTAGAATAGTTTCCGTATGTTGCTACCACTGGTTTGCACAACGGTCCAACTACCAAACGGAAGCAGCGGAAATAGACCTAACCAGGCTGGAGTCACGCCCATTATTCACTTCCTGTCGTTACTTGTCCTCTGCAAGCACCTCCCACTGTTCATACGGGAATGTAAAGGTTGACAGATAAAGCAGGCCTCTGTTGTTCAGCTCTTTCCAGAGTCGGGGGAGATGAACAAGACCATAGGTTATGAGAGGGTATTATTGGGCAGTGGCTAAGTACACCACTGCTGCTGCTGCAGTATGGTAGCTTTTCTTGCTAGCATGCAGGAAATCACTGCCAACACGGCCGTGCATGATTTAAACAGTTGAGAAAGTCAGCCAGCCAGTGACTCTGCGAGGGGGAGAGGAGGTTGTTTTGCCAAGTAGCCTACAGTAGGCAGTCAGCACTGACATGTAATGGCAGAGGGAGACAGAGAGACACACACAGCGAGAGAGAGAGAGAGAGAGACACATCGATAGAGACAGAAACAGAGACAAACAGAGAGAAACAGAGAGACACATCGATAGAGACAGACAAACACAGAGACAGAGAGACACATCGATAGAGACAGAGAGAGAGAAACAGAGACAGACACAGAGATAGAGACAAAGAGAGACACACACAGACAGACAGACAGACAGACAGAGAGAGAGGGCATTTATATGGAATAGCAGGACAGAGAGAAAAAAAAAGATGTGTACAAACAGGCTGTCCGAACAGAAGACTCCTCTCGTGCTCAGGCCAGGGAGGGGGGACAACACCGCAAGCTTCTGACAGAGCACGTTTCATGGAAGTGTCAAGTCTGGTGGAATGCACGCTGCTACGGGCCTAGAATCAAAAGCATGTTCTGCATTCATTTTGCAAGTAAGCCCCCGCCAGCCAGGTAGACTGGTGGTCTGTGTGTTGGGACTCCAAGTCGGAAGGTTGTGGGTTCCAGACATAAATTTGGCCCTAGCAGCCTTGAGCAACACGATCCTATGATCCACCCTATCCGTAATTTGAGTAAGAGTGTCAGATCAAATTGTATTAAATTATACCCTGCTGCAAAGCTAAAACATGCACTATACAGCATATTGCATGTTTGTTTACATGGAAACCTGGTGAAATATACATTTTCTAGCTTGGCACTAAACTTGCGGAGCATGGAAAAACACCAGCATGCACCAGAGCACATGGCAAATCCTACTATAGATACATCTCTTAGTGACTCATTTCTTTCCACACCTTATTAATCTGGTCACCCCTGCCGATTAAGATCTTCATTGGTTCTGGACTGCTCTGGAGAAGTCCATTAGTCAAGTTATCATGAAATCTCTAGCGCTGTCACTGAAAGTATTTGTTCGCATTCCGTCAGAGACCCCACCCATATCAGGAAAACCCCCATAGCTACAAAGATTCAAATTTGATTAAATTGCTTTAATGGAAAGGCCATCACTGTGAATATACTGATAACAAGTCAGGTGGCATAACTTTTTCCTCCAGAAACAGATAGTAGTATATGATCTACAACCACTAAATGTGGCTGATCGTCAATTCACATCAATACGAGAGGACATTAAATTCAGTGAATTTACTGGCAGGCGAATACGTGTATATCTGTGCAGCTATGTGTGAATAAGTGCAAATACGTTAAAAAAAACTAATAAAGTGTGTACATGTAATTACAAATCAAAATCAACCCACAGCATGTTAGGCAATCCCAAAGCATATAGCCTCAATGCATAAAAATGTATTATAGAGGACAAAGGGCAGAAGTAGATGTTAGGTCTGTCAAAGCTTGGATTGTAAGGCCAACTTCAGCTAAAGGTGACTAGTGTGTGTTCAGAGGCCCGCAACAGGCTCGGCTTTCACGCACATCGGGAAGTGATCGTTCCTTATTCGTTTTTAGTTACGCTTTCTTAAGACATGGTCAAAATAATAAAGATGCCCTGCGCGTTGATACAAAATGCATAGGTAAAATCGCGTGCATCCTATGTAGACAATGTACAGTGTAAAAAGGGTAGGCTTGTTGGTCTACTCGTATTTCTCGTCGCTAGCCGTGTGAACCTTCAAGCTAGCGTATCGAGCTAGCGCAATACCTGTCCTATGCGTGTCGAATCCGACCACGGAATAACGTACGGTTGTGTCTGATTTTCAGTGTAGAAAACAACACAAATGAAGCAAAGACGGGAGTGCCGTTTTAAAAGGCGTTTTATAAACATGTCCTCTCCTTACCTTGTCCAGACAATTCACTTTTTCCGTGGGATACACGACTCGATTACATCTGCCACACAACGGGTTCATTTCTGATGTAAGTCTCTTCTAGCTACCGAGCGAAGAAGGTGACGCGGTGAATGAAATCAGCGATATGCGTTTTGTTTAAAAGGAAAACGTGTTGTAAAGCTCGAGTGTAATCCGCAGTAAACTGTGTAGTTTAAAAATGACCCGGCGAGGAGAATGTACGGTGTTGTCGTAAAGAACCGCACAGCTGGCTGTCAGACTACTAATAGCCAGACACGGAAAGGCAGGCGCGCCACTCGTTTTGCTCAAACAGATGCGCGCTCCCGAGGAGAAATTGAACAAGCCTAGAGAAAGCTTCGGTTTTAACTGAGGCTAGTGGCGGTTAGTTGGTGAATTATGGCGTTTTAGTAGTGTTTCATAGCACAAGGCTAGAGAAAGCTTCGGGTTTAACCCAGGCTAGCGGCGGTTAGTTGGTGAATTATGGCGTTTCAGTAGTGTTTCATGGTAAGAATGTACATGGCCATGCCATTTAGTTAAAGATCACCATTGCATGGAATCCATATGGACACATATGTTGATGATGAAAGTGCATTCTTAATGTGCGCTTTTATCGATTAATGTAGTGTAGCAACGTGTTGAGAGCAAAACACATTTTAGAGATTATTAATCTATGCCACGTTCACCATAGCCTGCGTCCTCATTTAAAACAGTTTCTTGGTTAGAGTGCCACCTGCTGGCAGATGTCAGAAGCACTAGCACCACTTCAGGCTGTGGGTTTGTGTATAATGCATGTGTGTGTGTGTGTGTGTGTGTGTGTGTGTGTGACGTACAGCCGCGGAAAAATTAAGAGACCAATGCACATTCTTTAAAATGTAATAGAAGAAATATACTGTAAATATAGTTTTGAAGATAACTCGCAGGTCAAACACTATCATCACAATAATAGTCCTATATACAATTATAATAACTGACACATAATGTCACCAGTGAGAAACAGGGATGTCTGTTTTATTGCAAAACAATAAAGAACTTGTTCGATAACCTGCACAGTCAAATAAATGTATAATATGACAACAATTAATTTAATGTAATTGCTGAGCTAAACTGTTTAGATATTTAAAGTGTATATAATTCTAGTTTTCATGATATGCTTTTAGCAAAATGGAGGAATGCAACCACTATATCTAGAACATCTGAAATAAATTATAAATGTTTTTAACAAAATAAAAGTTAATTGCCCTGCATTATGTAACAAGGATGTTAGAATTGCTTGGCTAAGCTTGGTTTTATGAAAGAAAAAAAAAAAAAGTGTAAATCTTTCAGTTTTCTGTCTCTCCCGCTGGTCAGAACAGTCCAGCTTCAACAATGCTGTTCTTTTCACAGCTTCGTCCTTCCATCTCCGTATAGCTTCGTTGGAAACCTTGCCTTCGGAATTTCAGGGACTGCCATGGTTGCTCTCGCCGCTGGACACAGAAAGCGGAGAGAGAGAATAATAAAAAAATAAAACATTTAATTCAGAAGTTGCAGACAACGATGAATAGTAGCTCGCCTATTGTATTTGTTGCACAATTACTGTGCAATACAGTTCTTACTTGTGCAAAATAAAAGGATGATGAGAGGCTTGGGTGGCAGGTTATGTAAAGCGCCAACATCACCAGGAACAACAGTAGCAGCAGGACAGCCACTACACCCGCTACGACACCGATGTTAACCATCCCGTCACGCTGCTTTGGAGAAACCGTCTTCTCGTCTGTAGTTTGAAGGTGAAACGCAAAATGAACATTTTGTGCCCATTGCTTTAAACCATTACTATGACCACCGCTTCCTTAAGCCAATCGGTGGCCTTGGAAGGGACACTGAGAAACAGAGAAAAGACGGAGTGAATACATTAATCGAAGAAATACAATCCGAATTGAATCGTGGCCCCAAACCTTAAAAGTTCAAGTCATGAAATGGAGACTACAGTGTGTGTCCAATAAAATTCTAATATTCTATAAAAAACAGGAGAAAATAAATGTTTTGTTATTGTTGTTATTGTTGTTTTTTTTTTGGCAAGCAGCACAACCCCAAGTCCATCTGGAGAGCCGTCCATCATAACTGTTTGAAAAGGGCTGGCACTCGTTGAGTGGATGAACCACCAAGGTTTACAGGATCCGCCATTGCTTTTTTCAAGATGTTTTCAAGTTGTTTTTCAGTAGCTTTTGCTGTCGTCACACCTATATCATGCCCATGGCTACTGTATACCTACTGTATATGATGCCGGTAGCTACTGTATTCCTACTGTATATGAATGATGCCCATAGCTACTGTATATCTACTGTATATCTACTGTATATGATGCCCGTAGCTACTGTATATCTACTGTATATGAATGATGCCCGTAGCTACTGTATATCTACTGTATATCTACTGTATATGATGCCCGTAGCTACTGTATATCTACTGTATATGAATGATGCCCGTAGCTACTGTATATCTACTGTATATTATGCCCATAGCTACTGTATATCTACTGTATATGATGCCCGTAGCTACTGTAGCTACCAGTACGATGCTGATTAATCAGCTCAGTTGTTACTCTGACTTTCAAGATCTCCAGACGGATTCTCGCGGCGAAGTCCACCTGAAGCTGGCGAGATCCGAATGGTCTCGCGAGGCTAAGGGCTAGTTCATAGTCTGTGCAAGCTACGCGGACGCGATCGCAAGCGCAAAGTGCTACGCGCGTATTTTCAGCACACAGAGAACACGTGTCAGTTGGTGCGCTGAGCCTTTTCAGATGAAATGGCAGGCACGCTTGCATTGCTTTGCAAAAGTGAGGACAAGTGTGCATCAAACCCTCCTTCCGCAGCTCGATGCATTCACATCCGCGTAGCTTGCATAGACTATGAGGCAGCCCTAACAAGCCCCCACAGCACGCACACTCAGCCTCACCCTCGACTCTACAGCCCCTGGCGGTGAAGGGCGTTGTGGGCGTCACGGCTGCCGAGGCCGAGGGCCTGGTGGAGTTGTCGTCAGGCTCTGGCCCGGTGTAGTCCTCGCAGGTGGTGTCTGGGCTCTGCCACAACACAGTACAGCAAACAGATACGGCTCAAACGCAGTGGTTTCTCCTATCGGTGTGTAAACATGGCTGCCAGAGAGAATGGAGCGAACCGAGAGGTGCCAAAGGACGGCACTTCCTGGTTCGACGTATAGAAGGCGAGGGAAGGTGTGGCTTTCCGCCCTTTATGCAGACCAGAACGGTGTTCCATGCAAGTAAACTGGGAAAGGGGGAGGGTTAATGGGTATTTCATTCTTGCTAACCTCAAATCAAAACAATATCGCTCCACGGTCCTCCGCGGCGGTGCCTCACACGTCGACATGCATTGTGAAGCAAAGCGTAGTGCTACGGATTTATTGAAGTGAGCGGTGTTCGCCCCTTTGTTTATGTTACTATTTACAGAGCCAGGGTTGTGTAGAAGTACCACATTCTTTTATCACAAGCACAGAGAATGGTAAGATGGCAAAATAATAGAAAATATTTGTTGAATTTGGCAAAAAGTGTATTAGCTTACAATTAGCTGACTACACATTTAAGTACGATCACTCTGAGGTCACAACAGCATTTCTGAAGTGAACTGTTTCAGGGTGAAATGGGCTTTGTGTCAGGCCATGCATGGTAGATGTAATGTCAGGACACTGCCTACGTCAACCTCCGCAGCAGAATGCCGTTGGTGACAAAATGTTACGTAATAAGAGACCAGAGCCACTCCAGGTTTACGCATGCATCAAATTCTTTGTTAGTATTCTAACATCTTTGATATATGCTCAACGTCACGACCGTACCTCCTCCGAACAGGCGTAGTCCAGCCACTCTTGTCTGTGTCTATCCATGCCGTCTGAACACCTGAACACGCACACAAAAACACACACACGCACATACACCCAAACACGCTTGCTCACGCATGCACAAGCACGTGCGCACACACACGCACGCACAAGTCAACAAGAATGCATGTCGATTAATTAATATTGTGCTTCTCATAAAAATGAAAATGAACTCTCCTTTCCTGCTCCATCACATGCCTGCATTATATTACATATCAATGTAAAGGCGTTCCTGCTAACTTCAACCTCAAATCAAAACAGTATCGCTGCGCGGATCCGCCTCACATTGAAATGCATTGTGATGCAGTGTAGCACTGTGTAATAAGCGTAGTGCTACGGCTCTGTTGATGTGAGAGGTGTTCGCCACTATGTTTATGCTACTATTCACAGAGCCAGGGCTGTGTAGAAGTAGCAGATGTGTATTAGCTTACAATTATCTTGCAATAGATGACTATACCTTTAATGAACAGCTTATACATATGTTATAATCTTTACAGTATGTTGATATGTAATTATGATGTTTTCACATCCTCTCTGGGAACCATCACCTTATCGTGGTGGAGAGGTTTGTGTGTCCCTATGATCCTGAGAGCTGTGTTGTCTG
>JAODTR010041659.1:6922-19674 GCA_025399935.1 Amblyopsis rosae | reverse complement strand
TTTGGGGTCCCTTGCTGAAGCTGCTGCCCCCGCGACCCGACTCCGGATAAGCGGGAGAAGATGGATGGATGGATGAACTAGTATTCTAGATTTGGTAATTAAACAACGGGAAACCAGTTAGACTATATTATTAATATAAAACTCTGAAGCAAATCATAGGTGCCAAATTATCAATAGGCTGGAGGCGGGATAACAGACCAGTTTGCAGTAGATGTGTGTGATAGGCATACTCACTCTTGATTGTGATAGGCTACTCTTGACTCTTCTGTGTGATAAAGGAAACCATTGTGTTCTCATAATAAACCTTTATAAGGTATACTCAGTATACAACAGTTTTGTCGAAACCCCTATTAAAATAAACACATTTAATACAATGAAATAATGTATAACACTAGGCTACTCATAGATGCAGCATTCTCATTTGACAGAATCCATCCATCCATCCATCTTCATCCGTTTATCCGGAGTCGGGTCCCCGGGATTTGACAGAATATGTGTCTTTATTAAATGCAGCAGTATTCCACACCTCGGATCAAAATTCTCATGCTTAGGTTTTCACTTTATTCGTTTTCACCTATGGAGCTCCCTCCTCTTTTTGCTGCTGTCGCTGGTCTGCTGAATCCTGTATGTTTTTCTAGCCTGGGCTCTCTCTTTCTCAAAAACCTCAGTGTCGTCCAAAATCTCCAGCCCAGGAACCTGGCTAATGACATACTGCCTGTGGAAATTGACAAGAAATTGTCTTTATTAAATGTGAAAATTTCCTCTCTCATATATAATACAAACATATTATTATAGATATACTGTATGTTTTTATACTATATTATCTTCAAAGGTACTGTACTTCCCTCAATTGTGTTATTGTGTCCCCAAAACCCTGTACATTCCCCTTTTACTGTAGCCTACTACAGTATAGACTGTATCTGCCCCTGCTGCACAAGACGTCAACATGTGGTTTAGGGCTTCACGTGGCTTAAATAGGTGGGGTAGAGAACATTGTGAGCATAGAAACTCTGTAGGGAAAGTGGTGTGTGAGTCACTCAAGGGGAATGGGCCAAAACAATGACACAGGTTTCAGCTATATTGGTGGCTGGGTGTTTCAAACAATTTATGTTTTCACCTTTAATGTTGTCAATGCCCCTCTCATTAAGTTAGTGTCAGTACTCAACTATTCCCACATTGGTGAGACTTGATTCATTCATATTATAAAGATGTGTGTACTAGATTAGCCAAAGCAAATAAGCAGGACACTGTTTGGCTGACAATGTTATTAAGGCATTCTGTAGTCTATCCGTCCATCCATCCATCCATCCATCTTCTCCCGCTTATCCGGAGTCAGTTGGGTCACGGGGGCAGCAGCTTCAGCAAGAGACCCCAAACTTCCCTTTCCCGAGCCACATTACCAAGCTCTGACTGGGGGATCCCGAGACGTTCCCAGGCCAGTGTGGAGATATAATCTCTCCACCTGGTCCTGGGTCTTCCCCGGGGCCTCCTCCCAGCTGGATGTGCCTGGAACACCTCCCAAGGGAGGCGCCCAGGAGGCATCCTTACTAGACGCCCGTACCACCGCAACTGGCTCCTTTCGATGCAAAGGAGCAGCGACTCTACTCCGAGTTCGTCACAGATCTGTAGTCTAGTCAATAGGATATGCCATAATGTCTTCTTTTTGGGTTATGGATACTGTAATTGCTATAACAGATATTTTATTTCTCCTGTTGAAATCTATTTGCAGTAGTTTTAAAATGTTTGCGGAATTTAAAATGAACGATCAATTTACATGATTTAAGTGAGTAATGGCAATAATCGCTGTGTTCCTACTAAAACTTTTATTTTCCCTTCCTAATCTAAGAACTGAGACACGAGAACATCATAAATGATAATTATTGTATTATTTATAATTTCCAAATCACTATTCTACCATTAGCTTTGCATTTGTTTACTTATTCTGTACTCACCTATAATCTTTGTATTGAATTAAACTTCCTCCGTTGAAATAGCTTGGTGCTGCCTCATTGTTCATCATACTAAGAAGCCTGGATATGGAGGAAATACTCTAGTGTTAAGAAATCTGAGGGTAAACTGTATGTCTGTAATTAAAAAATACAATCCTTGATTGCATCTGGCATTATTTCTAGTTTGAAACAAGTGTCCATCCACATCCCAGTCTCACTGTTATTCGTATATACAAAACACGATATCACACTTTTAGAAAACGTGCATTTAACATTCAAAATGCCATTGATCTGTGCAGTTCAATCATACACATCTCCCTTAACACGCATAGAGCTTCATAATACAATTTAGTTTCGGATTTCCGAGGATTGGCGATTTGGCAGTGGTAGCAGTAGTAGGAGATGGTATATAAACTGCACGTAAAATAGTGGTTTTGCGTATTAAATGCACATTTCCTGAAAGTGTGAAATGGTGTTATGTATACGCATAACAGTGAGAATGGGCTAGTCCACCAATGTGTGGGCAGTTGGAGGAGGAGGAAGAATGTGAGTCTATACTCAGGTGAGGGGACTGGCAAATAAAGTGTAGCTTTAAACTACTATAACAAATATGAATAATTAGTATTAAAATAACTAATATTAATTTAGTCTTTAATAATTAACTTTAGGGGAGAATGTAGCTCAATTAAACTCACTTGATGTTTGGAAACTTTTGTCGGACTTCTTCCACAAAGACAGGTAAATTGTTGACCCTGTTCTTGTTGATGTACAGTGTGGTCACACTTGGCATATAGGGGAACTTGACGTGGGATGTGTAGTTGTTGCCATCCAGAATCAGTGTGGTGAGCTTCTCCAGCTGACCCAGGAGAGCCGGGTTCCATTAGATGGTGAGTGAAGGAACAAATATCTCTGGGACACTTGATGTTTAACTCATCCAGAAGGAAAAAAGTTAATGTGCACTACATGAGAGGGAAATGGTTAGGTAGTGGACTCCTGTTACATGAGCTTTTGTGATGCATTGTAAAAATGTAATCGGACAGGCAATTAGAAAGATGATCTGAATTTTTCTGCAAATCTTAACTGTAAAAATGGACAATTCAGAAATGAAGACCAACCGATACAGTAACTAATGCTTGGTTTATAAGAATTATAATGGTGTCCATGTATAAATAAACAAAAACATTTTGTATAATTAACTAAAAGTACAATTTCTTTAGATTTTTGTTTTAAAGGATACTCGTCCAATACATTGTAACTCATGTGCAGCACTTCCAATGTGGTGCATTGTGCCAATATGGCCTCATATGGTATTTCTGAAAGGCACTGGTAAGCAAATGAAAGCCACTGAAAGCTTGACGCCTGTGTGGGTTGGTTCTGTTGGCCAGATGCATGGTGATCCATAGTGCAAAATAAAACCTTGTGAATTATTGTCAGCCCAGAGATCTTAGAGGATTAGGCCATGATCCCACCTAGACTAGAGAAACAAAAAAGGGCAGATATGGCAGGTTTGTACACCACTCAACACAAAACACATGGCTTAGAATATGAGCTGTTTTGGAAAACAAGCTAATTAAACAGCATACCTGTGCATTGTGGCGTATCTGCAGTGAAAAAGCACACACTTTGCAACTGACACCAACAACAACTGACACCTTATTAATTAATCCCTATTGTGTTCCTAATAAATTAAAATGCTATACTTAACATATCAGGCAAATTCAAGAAAACAGCAATAAATTAAAACATAATGTGTACTGTATACACATTATAAAATATTTGGATGCCATAAATGAAGGCATTGCCTCAAAATAATGAAAACCACTCACTACTCCAGTTACAATGTTTTATTAGTTACACAATCTACATGGTAGAACACTGGCTTACTTTTAGTGTTATTGGCTAATTGAAAACAATTTACTGTATTTCCGCATTTTACTGAAGCTTAGAATAACATTGAAGTCAGTGTTTTGTAGTTTTATATAGAAACTGGAAATACCAATCTGGCTCATTGCATTTTAAAGAATTTATATAAACAGCAGATTGACAGTTGTTTTATACCCTAATGTACTCCTGTCATTAAATTAATAATAAAATAAGCACCATATAAAGTTCACTCACCATAAGAGCAGGGTTTATTCACTGCAGCAGTATGGGAACTTTTAAGAGCTTCTAATGGAAAATAAAAAGGCTCCTTTCATACATTTTCTGCAGATCACATGATGAAGATAATCACATTGCCTGCAAAGCCTGCGGTGAACATGCCTATTGGCCAAGACCTAGATAGTATCCCTACTACTGCACATTAAAAAAACAACATAATATGATATTAGATGTTGACATGTGCCCAGATAAAAGTTTCGATATATAAACATTTTATGCCAGAACATTATGATGCACTGCATGTACAGTTATTGGCTTAGAGTGGTCATGTGGTTGACTAGAATATAAAAATAAATGCATTTCATATAGAATACATTATAATTAGATTTAATTGACACAAATCTGTGTACATTTATCATTTCATCTTATTACGTTTCTCCCTGGTTACACGATAAATAAGTAAATGTTCATGGAATGTATTAAATGTACAATACAAAAATCATCTATGAATGACATTAACATTATTTGAGCGCTGGAAGCTCTTCAAACGTCATGATTACAGTACCGTATCTTTTCATATTATAAATAGTTTACAAATAGTTACAGCCTGTGTATGTCAAAAGGAATACTGGCTGCGTAAAAAGCAGGACAAAGAAGTCAACACTGTAAATGTACGCTCTGCTCTCTGTGATCTCTACAGAGATCTCGGTATTATTGCTTAGAGCATACTTCAAATGATTACATAGACTGGATACAATGAAAACAATGAGGTAAGACCACATTCCCGCAGGCTGTCACCCTGTTAGTGTGGATGAAATGGTTATGTAGTCCGGTAAACTCCCATTGGTCCTCTGTAGTTGCAGGCTATTTGTAAGGCATTAATTAAGTCCCGCCCCCAAGTAGCAACACTGCTGTTGACGGACACCTCCCGAAGGACTCACATCTTGACAGAGCACACGTACGGGTGTCCTGAGCCCGTCCTGCACTCCCTGACCTGCCACTTGGCCCTCTTCCACACCAGGACACACCTGCGGCTGTCCTTGAGTCTGGCCGGCGGGGGCGTCTCTCTCCAGTTGGTGTAGCCAATGGGCTCCCTCCCCACCCACTCCCAGCGGCCGCGACTCTCCCTGTCGTTCAAACCTTAACAACAAACAATATAATGTTAATTTAATGGGCTAATATGCATTATATAAATATATTTACAATAGAAAACTATTACTTTCAAGCTAATACGTCATACACGCATTAGCATTTGTTTTTCTCAGTAGGAGGCCTTTGTCTGATTATTTAGATATTGTATGTTGAAATTCCTTTACAGAAAGTGACCATTAAGGCCAAATAATGCAGATGAGAATGTGCAGCGCTATAGTAGTATAGCTGTACAAACCTATCCAGAATGGTTTCCTGCCACTGAAGTCCCACATCCACTGCATATCAGCTTTAGACAGGACACTGGCTAAATTGCCTTTATATCTAGAGATATAAAAAAGAAAGCATGTTATCGTGTCCACATTTCTAATTATCATCGTTAAAATTCCCATAAGCTCCCAATACTCCACAACAATGTCTACATACTACTGTATGGTACTGTTTATTTCTCCTTTAAGAAATAAACAGCACAATACAATGTCTTTATCCGCAGAAGGGCAATAACCACAGTATTGTGAGCATGTATACAGAGTGTGAGTGTGAGGTTAACACCCCCTGCAGACTGTTAAGCTCCATGTCGTTTTTTACAGTATACACAGTGGACCCTATCTTACAAGCAGCGCGATCCAGCGCAAAGCAGGAACGCTTTGTGTCTTTGCTAGTTTCACACCGACGCAATTGTCATGTTCCCATCCAGCGCCCACGTTGTCTAAATAGCAAATGCACGTGTGCCCATTTGAGCGCCCGTGCAAAGGATTAAAAATGAATAGAGTATAATGTGACACATCATTAGTGTGTAACCTATGCAAACATGTTTTAGGAATCCCGTTATTGCCAAGCACTAGGCCTGGATGGTCTGCTCCAGCACTTTATAAATATCAATCCACCTATGATGCAAGCGTGCCTGGATTTTTAAAGAGAATGGGAGATTAAACCCAGATTAGTTTATCACATGTTACGCCCAAAACACACCCATGAATAATGAAGAAAGTAAGTCCAACCCTTTGGAACCATGTGCCAGGTGCACTGACCGTTTATCTAGCAAAAATAGCAAACGTAGATTTGGACACACCCTAAATTTGCACTTTAGAACATGCACTTAAATCATTACACTTGGGCCCAGTGAGTGTGAGGCTAACCTCTCCCTGCAGACTCTGTTAGCAGAGCTCCATGTAGCCTTGTGCTCAGCACTGATGATGTAACAGTAGCCACCGTGGAGGGTCCAGCCTTTGGGACACATCTGAGCACTCACCATCTGTATCGAGAGAACACACACACAAACACAAACACATATATAAAATAAAAAATATAATTGACATTATATATATAATTATATAAAAATATATTAAAAATATATATTATTTAGATTATTTTCTTGAAATAATATAACTTCTAGTGCTTCACATGACAATGCAATATTTTTGACTAATGTCATATAATTGATAAACCAATTAAATCTCTCTTTAGAATGACACAATTGTAGTTAGCCCACAAATGTACCATTCTGAAAAATGCTGATAAAGTTTTTACTAACTCAGGCTTTGTGGATTTATTATTATTATTATTATCATCATCATCATCCACACCAGCCATATTTAGCCATCCACAAGTATCACTGCTTTAGTTTGAGGCTGACGTACCTCTTTGGTGGGAGCCCAAGGTTTCCAGGAGACCCCGTTGCAGTGAAACATCTGATTCATGGAGTGGTTAAAGCGCAGGAGGCCCATGAGCTCTGGGACACATGCTTTAGGTTCAGACCCGTTCATTGTGGCCTACAGACAACACATATTTGCATGGGAACTATACACTGTGTACACAAATATGAAAACACATTTTGTATACATTTCTAACATTAAAAGCGATACTGCATTGCAGAGATAACATTATCTAACACACCATTTCCACGGCAACACATTGACACCATTCAGCAAACTTCCACAGAATGATTTGCTAATGTAGCAATGAAGCTGGAGTAAAAGCTCACATTTCCTTTGGCAGATGCATCTTCCCCAGGGACCGTGACCTTTCTTTGAAGGCCAACTTTAAACGTGTTAAGCACAGGCGGTGCCCTTTGCTGTGCTCCTCTGCTAATCACGCGAATGTTAGCCTTCCGGCCGCTACTCGACGTGCTCGTGTCGTCTTCTGCTTGGACACTCATGATGCCATGATACTGTGAGACATAGGAAGAGAACACGATTGAGACAGATAGACCAGCAGTTCTCAAAGCTTAAAGGTTAAAGGTGCTGTCTTACCGTGTAAACAGTGTCAGTCCCATTGTAAAACACAGAAGAGGGCTTAATCTAAGAGATGAAAACATATATATATATATATATATATATACAGTATACAGTATATAGGCTACATACAGTATACACAGGTGTAAGGTTAAAGTGTAACTGCACCCCAGCTCTGAGCCTGACTCCACCCACTACACAACTTTGAAAAATGCATCAAGGAGCTGAGCGAGGGGAGGGGAGGGGTTGAGAGGGGGACCCCCGTTTACATTAACATTTGAATTTGATGACGTACTGTATGAGCGTACTGTACCGTTGATAACCAGCCATGTCCTGGGATGATTTTTAACGGTTATGACGTGTAGATCCGTTTACAGCCTATAAAATGGCGATTTTTATAAAATGTTTTGTCAATATTAACACCAGCACCCCAGATCAATCCTATTACTTAGTTTACATCTTAAAAAACTCATTTTCGGGTGCAGTTACATTTTAAAAGTGTTTCAACAAGCAACCTCAACAACTCTCAAATCACCTAGTGTGCTTTTCTGAATTGTTCATTTTTGGCTTCGAAACTTTGTTATGCTACAGTACCCTCACATGGTGCTGTTGTTAAATGTCATTAATGTTTAATGTAATTCATGTTTAATGTCATTGTTAATGTTGTTTACTGTCATTTGAGCCCTCACATGGTGTTGTTGTTTAATGTCATTCATGTTTAATTCATTGTTAATGTTGTGTACTGTCATTTGAGCCCTCACATGGTGTTGTTGTTTAATGTCATTAATGTTTAGTTGGAAGCATAGCTAAATTACAAACAGGACACACTAAATAAGGAGGCGCTTACAGTCTTCGGGTTCCCTTTAGTTCTGAGTTTCTTCTTCTTCTTCTTCTTCAAGAGGCCTGGTTCAGGCTGGAGGGTGCCGTCTCCATGGCTCCAGATTATCTGGGATTCTGTGGTGAGCGGCAGCTTCTCCAGCTGGATGGAGCCGTGCTGGGGGTATGTCCCCCACTGAACCTCTTTCCCACCGAGTATAGGGACCTCGGGCTCCTGTTTTACCCTGCACTGGCCTGCCGTTTGTACACAGAGCAGTCAGGGGAGAGAGAGAGAGAGAGAGAGACAAAGAGAGACAAACACAGAGAGAGAGACAGACAGATAGACAGACAGATACAGAGACATATAGACAGACCATGTACATTAGGTCACATGTCTCTCACCTCTCCCTGCGTCCCTGATGGTCACTTGAGCTCTGGAGATGCTGCCCAACACAGCGCCTTCAGGAGAAGCCAAGGTCACTTCAAACGTCTCTTCAGCCTCCTCAAGCTGGTCCTGGCTGACCTTGGACTGCCAGCTCCTCTTTGACATGCCTGGATGGAAGGAGAGCACAGCTCTATACATTAGTAATGTGGCCTTAGTGGAGCTGAGGCCACAAGGCTGAGTAGAACTGACTTTTGTAGCTTATGTTTAACCACCAAAAACATACCACACTGTAAAATGACATCATTAAAAAATACAATGAGCAACATTGAAACAGTTGGCTCCAATTCAAATTCAAACAATGATGTCCTTTCTTCTGGTTAAGTACGTACCTGGATCAAACTGAATGAGCGAGGAGGGGTTTATATGGAAATCCTTCCCAGCGGTTGCGGTGATCTCATTTACCTGGGGTTAAGAACAAACACAACATTTTTTCAGTCTGTATTATAGAGAAAAGCCCAATAACAAACCATGACATCCTTGCTGTCAGAACCACCACCTGCAGTTTAGATAGGACGGTACAGTATGTCCTATGCTCATCATAGCAGCACAAGTACAGACCTTAACAGTGATGTATGATGATTCAGCCAAGTTTCCATTCCGCACAATGTCCAGTGAGATCATTCCTTGGTCCTCACACACACAGTAGTCTGATTTGGACAGCTGTACACTGGACCAGTGTAGTTTTAATCTGGAATAGCCCGGGCAGAAGAGTCCCATTCAATATGTTCACGTGCATTATTTAAGCAGGGACAATACACATTAATTAACATTGTGACTACGGTACTTTATAGATGTTAATCTCCAGCAGGTTAATGGTGCATCGCAACATACACTTTAAATATCGTTCATGTACATACAGTGCATACAGCCCTCAGTTACATTGGGTCTTCCTCCATCTGTTCTCTTACGTGTGGGAGGCTCCGGTGTTCCCTAGAGGATCGGTCACCCGGAACTCCAGGCTGTCTGAGAGCGACGCTCTGGCCTCGTTGATGACATAGACAATGGCTCGCTTGTTCAGGTCCGTCTGAGAGAAGCGCTGCTGCACAAAGTCACCTGCGAGAGCACAGAGGAAGGGCTTCCTCAAGACTTTCATCTAGCGCCCTTTCATCTAGAGGCCTGCATAATAACTGTCCACATAGGTCTCAGACAGTTTGCAAATTAAGCGTTGATCTAATGTCACTGCATTCTTATCGGCAAAAAAGACAAGTATGTTTTGTCAGCCGTATTTACATGAGCTAGGATTTCACCTGGGATTACTCTAATGAGTAGATGTCGTATTACCAATAATATAAGATATAAGCTAATAGCCAATTGATTAGGTAAACAGTAAAACACTGTATCTTTTAGTTCCACATGAATGCATATGTACATATTTTCCTTGTTTTGTAAGAGTGAATATCATTTCAGCTGTACAACATAGCAACAGTTCTTAACCTGTGGTAATGTTTTCCAGGTAGCCAAAGTATGGCGGGCGAATGATGCCAAAGGTCAGTTCCTCATCTCGGCTGTGGGCATCTTGGGCCTTGAGCTCGTGGGATGACATGAAAATCCCATAGCGGCCGTCGGCCAACAGCTCTGCCTTCCACAGAGTGTGCAATGTCACAACCTCAGGGCAGGAGCTGTCAAGGGGCTTGATCTGAAATAACACAGCAGAACCTGAATGTACACATTACTAACAAAACAGGAGTTTGATGCTGAACTTGTGACACAAGAGACGATGGTGCATTATATAAAGACAAACAAACCAAATCTATGCAATATAATTGAAATGGAGGTGTAACTGTGGCATGTGCAATAACGCCATGCCCATAAGTGCTCTGGGAGACCTAGGTTCGAATCCGTCACATGTTCATTTCGCAACCCTTCTCAATAAAAAAAAAAAAAAAAATTATAATAAAAACCAAAAGCTCAAATAAATAAAATGTGTGTGTATATATATACAAATATAAAATAATCGGGACACCTACCTGAATATGAAAAGAGACAGGCTCTGTCTGCACCCTCCCGTCCACCAGGTGTTCCCGGTGTGCGCCGTCAGAGGCACTGAAGGTGAAGCGGTCGATCTGCGAGGGCCCCCCGTCGTGCCTGTACGTCACCCGCAGCTCCTGGAGGTCTCTCTGGGTGAAGTTAGAGCCGGCGGTCAGCGCCGCAGGGCCCAGCAGCAGCCTGCCGTACTGCGGGGGCCGCACGACGACGAACAGCAGACCCCCGGGGGGCGTGTCTGGGTCGGACAGGCTCAGGCTGTCGGGCCCGAGGGCGATGGAGGAGCCCTGGGGCAGCGTGAGGCCCTCGTTGCGCGACAGCGTCGGCGGAACGAGATCCACCATTTCCACGGCAATCTCAAGGGAGCCATTTTGAGTAGCCTTGCCGTTACTGACAACAAACCTGGCGAGGCAAGCAAGGTGGAGTCAAGCTAACACAATTTTTGTCATCCTGTGTTTCTACATACACGCCCTGGCCCTGTAAAAATATGAACACAAACAAAGTGCAGCAGACCGCACCACACAACACTACCCTAGACTTGGCAATGTGTTTCCACTCTGGGGAGTTGGAGCTGACGGAGGTTTGTTTTGATTTGAGAACAAACTTTCTCCAAGATTGAGTGACTACACCTTTAACTCAGCTATCAAAAGAGTTTTCAGCTGAAATACTGTAAATAATACCATGCACAGTATATATTATTATAAACCGCCACTAAGTTGAATACATATTAGAATAGACATTTAATTTCAGATGAATGTCTCTTAACATTTGTACAAAAGATACTGCATTGCTAACTAGCATGCTACTAGTAGCATAACTAGTATAGTGATAGTATGCTAACTAGCCACTCACTGAAACGTTTCAGTGGGTGCACTTGCTCGGTTGTCATGCACGTAAGCGACCACGTTAGCCGCTATGTCCATCTGGCTGAAGGTGGAGATGGAAAGGCCGGGGTGCCTGGTGTACTCCAAGTGGCCGTGGGCCGGGGGGCTGGTGACCACGTACAGCAGCTCCTCAGGTCTGTCCGTGCCGTCCGTGGCTAGCAGCGAGTCTGTGGTCAGGACCACGCGATCCCCGCGGCTCACTGCCACCGGACGCACAAAGACGCCGAGGTTCCCTGGAAGTCACGGCCACGTGGGAGAGTTATCGCTGGGAGAATACTTGTGAGCCCCATGTTGCTTTCTTAAAACTAAATAGCACATCAATGCTGGTGTTGATAATGACTAGATTATCATTTGCTGGTGGTGATATTGACTAGATTATCCTTTGCTGGTGGTGATATTGACTAGATTCTCATTCTTATACAAATCTGCATTTTATGGGTTGAAAATGGCTCCACACGTCAAGGCCCTTTAACTGTACTTTCTGGAACACTTGTAGCATCAATACATTCCAATGTTAACATCAGTATTAGTAGGCCCCCCCCTCTCAGCCCCTCCCCTCACTCAGCTCTATATTGTGCAGTGGCTGGAGTCAGGCTCAGAGCTGGGGGTGGAGTTACTGTGATGTGCCGGAATGGGCGTTACACATCGTTGTTGTTGTCAGAAATCTCTAAGCGACGCTCCACAACAAAGTGTTCGGTGGCTTGCACCCATCTCTACCCCTCTCCCTAGGCCCACATCGATCTCCATGCACTCCCCTTACGGCAAGGTATCCTTTTGCATTTCAAAATAAGTGCGTTGAGGCGCATGCAATCCAGGAGTTTTCCTTTAATCGACCGCAAATATAGAATATAGAATATATAATACCTTTTTCCACGTCTTTGATGGAGATGTAGAAGTGCTGCGGTGGCGACCGGTTCATCCCGTCCTGCAGGTGGAACACAAAGAGGTCCTGGGTGCTGCTGCCCTGGGGGCCTGTGTGCAGGTAGTGCAGCAGGTTCAGGTCCAGCGCCTCCTGTGTGCAGTTCCCCATGGCTGTCAGGGTTGCCCAGCCTGGCCCCTCCTGAGACAGGGGCAAGGAGGTGGAAGAGGGGGGGGTGGGGGGTGGGGTGGGTGGGGGGGGGGGGGGTGTGGGGGGCGGGCATCCTCCTGGGCGTGCCGGACCTGGTGCTGTCCAGGATGAAGCACACATCAC